>CAUYRT010055621.1:0-276207 GCA_963574885.1 Lepilemur ruficaudatus | reverse complement strand
GCTTTCAGGTTGTGGAGATGTGAGAGGCTGGCCGGGATGGGGCATTTGAGGCAAGGTGTGAGCGGTTTGTCGCTGCTGTTGACCTGTGGTCAGGGAATTCTTCCTAAGCCCTGCAGCCACAGCCGCGTCTCATTGCCTGTTATCGCGTCTCTGGGGCCTCTGAGGAAGGCTGTCCAGCCCGGACGCCTGAAATCCGCTCATTGTTCCCTCCAGGGACGGCACAGCCGCAGCTCAGGGAGAGCGGTCGACAGCAGCCGGAAGACCCTGCCAGGCGCAGGGCCAGAGCGGCCTCTGATCTGCGCAGGCGCGGGCCGGGCCTGGCGGGGAAGTTGGGCGCTGTGGGCGTTCCGCGGCCCGCGGCTGCCCTCTCATGGACATTGAGCGCCACTGCAGGGCCGCTTCGACCGGGCCGCGGCCGGCGCTGGCGAGTGGCGGGTGGCGGGTGGCGGGTGGCCGGGGGAGGAGGTGGGGGTTGGGTAAAGCAATCCGGGGAGGCCAGCCAAGCGCTGTGTTTTTCCAGATCCGCGCCGGGCCAGGGAAGCCCTGCGTGTTTGTTTGGTGGGAGTGGATTACTGGGAAACCAGACGGAAGGGACCCTGCAAATCGGCATGTACTGTATTGTTTGGGAGTCAACAGCCTATAAAGTAAATGTCAGGTGAGGGCAGTGCTGGGAACCGCTGCCCGCCCCCTCCTCGCGGCCTTGGCTGCTCCCTGACCTTGAGCGAGGCACCGCGGGCAAAACAGCGCTGCCGCTCAGGGGAGAGGGAGGAGGCGGCGAGGGAGGCGTCAAGACTCTGAAATAGGAGCTAGATCACACATCCCACTGCCGGGGCTGTGCACAGGGGATACCACCCCTTCTGCCCCCACCCCCCACACGAGGACATGGCATGCCCGGGTGAGTCACAATTCCAGAGCGGCCAGCTTTCTGCAAGGTGGGGTGAGGGTGGACGGGCTGCTCAGGGCCCACCCAGTCATAACGGGGTCTGAAGGGCAACAGCAACAAGGGAAGGTCTACTGAAAAGTGAACGTACACTAGGAAATGAGAATAATGTGTCCTTTTCCTCTTAGGGAACCACGCTGCACGCAGTTCTCTTTAAATTCATCTTCACTGGCTGGGGGTGGCTGAATCTTCCCATATCTCCTGATTCTGAGTTATCCTTGAACTTTTTGGGTCCCACCCTGTTCCGGTCTCAAGCAGTCACTTTGGAATGTGTTTCTTCTTGTCCGGGATTTAAAGACTGGGCTTCCCGCAGTGCATGTTGATCAGTCCATAAATCCACCTGTATTTTCTGGGGCTGTCTGCTAGGAAAGAGCTTCTTTAGGAATTTCCCTCTTTTTCATGCCCTCTCAGTCCTCTCCTCACGGGACTCCATCCCTTGTTGGACGTCATCGGTGCCACCAGGGAGGGCTTGCATGCCTGTGACTGACAGAGGTCTCGCTGCCTTTGCCACGGTCATGCATTCCATTCAAGGGTCATGCATTCCATTCCTTTCTCTAGCCTGCACACCTTCCTCCTGGCAGCAGGCTCCTGGGATTTTACTATCTAACCCCATCACATCTGCATCTGTATAGGTTATCAAAGCCCCTCATGACCATGGAGGAAGTGGTCAGGGACACAGCATGGACTCGGTATGGTGACATGATGTCCCATGTTCTTCAAGAAATGTCTAAATTAGGTGACCTCATTGGAGATTGGGCACAATATCCATGTCACACAGAGGGGCAAATTGAGATCCAGAGAAGGGAAGTTTGTGACTGAGCTGGAATTAGTTCCCAGGTCTCCTAACACCCAGTCCATTCATTTATTGCACACATTTCTTGAGGACCCACTATGTGCCAGGCACTGTTCTAGGCTCTGGGGATACAGCTGTGAGCAAAACGAAGTGTCTGTATAGAGCTTGTTTCCACTAGTGCTGTGGTCCCCAACCCCCCGGCCACCGCACAGCAGGTGGGCAAGCAAGGGGAGCTTCACCTGTATTTAC
This sequence comes from Lepilemur ruficaudatus, assembly GCA_963574885.1. Lineage (NCBI taxonomy): Eukaryota > Metazoa > Chordata > Mammalia > Primates > Lepilemuridae > Lepilemur > Lepilemur ruficaudatus. The sequence continues at coordinate 274,225 of CAUYRT010055621.1, read as the reverse complement.
AGCTCACATCACCACCTGGGCTCCACGGCCCCCAAACTCCCCAGCCACCACCACCCCTGACCCATCCATGGAAAAATTGTCTTCCATGAAACCGGTTCCTGGTGCCAAAAAGGTTGGGGACCGCTGCTCTAGTGTGTATGTGGGAGATTGTGGATATACACATAAACAGATTTACCCCATAATGTCATGTGGTTAGAAGTGTGATGATGCTCTGTGTTGCTTTTCCTCTATTTTTGGAGGGAATGAGGCTTGGGAGGAGATGTTTGCTCACATGTTTGCTCATTAAATAAATATTAGTGGAGATTTAACCATGTGCTAGGTGCCAGGGGGACACACATACATAAGAGCAGGGTCTGCCTTCAAACTCATGCCACTCAACTGAGTAGATAAGGCATGCCTCTTAGCATCTGTGCATGTATTTCTATAATTTTTATGCTCATTGTTTTTCTCTCCCAATCTCTTCCAAAAGGGAAGCTTGTAGAAAACTCTGATGCTGAAATGGTACAAAGTCCTTCCCCCAAAGGTGTCTCAAATCCAGCTGCTGCTACTGACTTATTGATGGCCACCATCCAGTGGCCTTGGGGAGGCAGTGGGCAGCCCAGCCATGGCCTGTAATAAGGAGAGACAACTCAGCACCCGCCCTGCAGTGAATAATAGAACAAAAAGCTGCCGGCGCCTGCAGGATCAAAGTGCGTGAGCAATCACAGTGTCTCTGGTTAAATAGATCAGCAGAGGGGCTGGGGCAGCCAGCAGATGCAACGGAACTTTTTCAGAGAGAAGTCTGGACTGCGGAGGAACCTTCAGCTGGAGAGAGGATTTCAGGACCTTAGAAGATGCTCTCCTGTGGCTCTCTCCTGTCATTCTTCCCTGGAGAGGGGGACTCTTCCCTTTCTGTTTCCTCTCCACCACTTTTGCCCCTAAACCCTAAAAATATGAGGCAGGTGAGACAGGAGGTGATGGGGAAAAGAATTACTGTACCAGGAAGCAGGAGACACTGAATTACTTCCTGGGCCTCAGTCTTCCCATCTGTAAAATGAGGTTGAAATATGGTCTGAAGCTTTCTGCCCACTTTGTTAAAATGTATTTCTCTGAAAATAGGCAGAGAGGATCTGTTGCCTTTAGGCTCCCTGTCCACTTACTTCTAGGCCAGGCAGAATTGCCATAGCTACTCTGCATCCATCCTCAAACTCTATCTGTGAACTTCCATCTCTTAGGGAATCAGGAGGAAGGCAGGTAGGAAAACCATATTTATTCCCTCCTCCCACCTGCTCCCACTTGCTGGTGGAGAAACCAGCAGCAGCCTTAGAGTAATTTTTTAGGGGGAGATGAATTATTATTGGGATTTTAAATATGCAAAGAATATTTCAAGATGTTAATGTTTGTGCCTTTAAATGTATAGACAGTTCTAGAGTAGAAGACCCTGATGGTGTGGTGATCTGGGGAGCTTTGCAGATGTTCGGAAGAACCCTAGGGTCCTTGACATGTTCTGAGAATCACACCCTGACTGCTGCTTGTGAAAATGTGTATATGTGTGTTTGTGTGTGTGTGTTTGTGAGCGTGTGTACCTGGAGTCAGCCTGAGTCCTGATCCTTTTGTCTTTGCTCCTGAATAAGCCAGTGGGGGAGGTAAGTGTATAATTAGAGGAAGAAATGTGTCAGGAAATAACTCACATTACTAGTGGAAAGTCATTGAAAACCCTTCCTTTTGTGTGTGAGCGCAGCAGCCTGTAGGCAAGTGAGGAGTCTGAGAACAGAGGGGGAGAAAATCAGACTGTTAGTAAAGAAACTTCCATGTTTGATATAGACGCAATGCCCAGGTCCACACAGAGCATGTGGATGCACATACACACATAAACAAACACATGGCTCCTCAAGGGAGCCACACAGGTCTATGTCATGGCACACCTGTGCACGTGGGTACAACGGGGCATCCTCACAAATACATTTCAGGATAGGGTCGGGACCCAGTGTTATGGGTTAAACCATGTCCCCTCCAAAAGATATGCTCAAGTGCTATCCCCTGGTACACGTAACTGTGACTTAGTTGGAAATAGGGTCTTTGCAGATATAAACAGGTTAAGATGAAGTCACACTGAAGTAGGGTGGTAAACCCTAATTCAATGTGACTGGTATCTTCAAAAGAAGAAGAAAATTTGGACACAGAAACACAGAGGGAAGATGGCCATGTGAAAATGAAGGCAGAGATTGGAGTTATGTGTCCACAAGCTAAGGAACTCCTGGGGCTCCCTGAAGCTGCTATCCTTCCCCTAGAGGCTTCAGAGGGAGGATGGCCCTGCAGCACCTTCATTTTGGCCTTCTAGTTCCAGGACCGGGAAAGAATAAATTTCTGTTGTTTTAAACTCAGTTTGTGGTGCTTTATGACAGCAGCCCTAGGACACGAAGATACCCAGATGTGAAGGATGTGTGGTCATTCTTGATCTTGATTTTCAGTATGAATACAGACCCAACAAGTATTTTCACAGCTTTCTTAGGATTTTCTATGTAGGCAATCATGACACCTGTGAATCTACACAATATTCCTTCTTCCTTTTTAGTGCTTATGCTTTTCATTTCTTTTCTTGCCTTGCTGCACTGGTTAGAACCTAAGAGGTGTCAGACATCATAAGCCTGTTTTCTAATTTCGGGAAGAAACTCTTCAGTCTTTTGTCCTGTCTACTTATAAGCTACCGAAGCCTATGCCATCGTGGGGAAATTTTGCTCTATGGGCCAGCCTTGATGTGAGTGTAGAAATGGGGCAGTGATGGTGAGAACATTCTCCTGGGAAGGGCAAAACACACAATTAAGGACGTGCACACCACATTCATGTCATCTTTGTCTGTATTTCCTGTATCTCCCTGATGCTGCAAACTCAAGGAGTCCTGTGTCCCAGATCTTTATTCCTTCTCTTTCTCTTTTTCTTTCTCTTTCATCTGCAGCATTTACACTTTCTGGCAGTACCTTTCTCTTCATTCCCCCATCTCCCCAATTACACACTCTTATACACATAAATACTCAGATACCCTCAAACTACCCGATTCCATATGAGAGACTGGAGAATCTTGGACCAGGAATTGATGGAGACAAAGAAGACCTAGAAGTGGTTGCTCACCTTGTTCCTAGGGAGTTTATGATTATTGATGGAAACAAAAGTCATTAGGAAGAGGGCAGGAGAATGCTTACAAGCACACCTGTCAGCACAGACAGGGACAGTGATAGGGAAGGGGGGCTTCAACAGAAGAGGAGCACTTGGGAGCTGGTGAAGTCCAACTTCTGCTGAGATGCAGAGACCGCCCCAGCTCCTAATCCTTCCTTGATAAATACCTTGAATTTGCGTGATAAAGTTTGAGGATGGGGAGGAGGTGCCAATTATAGCCTATATTAATGAGGTTTTTATGGCAGAAACACAATTCATACTACCAGGCAAAAAGGAAATATTTTGGCTGAAATAACTGCAAAATCCAGAGGGTAGATCTAGCTTCAGGCATAGCTGAGTTCAGGACTCAGGGATTTGTCTCTCCATATCATGGGCAGTTGCTCTCCTTGTGGTGCCCATGGTGGCCACCAATAGCCTAAGGCTCATTTCCTGCTAGATTAACAACCCCAGGAACAGTAAAGCTTTTTCCCCAATAGCCTTGGCAGAAAAGTCCTATAGAAAGATCTGATTGGCTGGGTTTGGGTCATGTGACCATCCCTGATCCAATGACTGTGGTCAAGGGCACTGGGGATTCTGACTGGCCAGACCAGGTTTGGGCACATGCCTGAAGAGGGGCTGTGACAGTCCCACCCAAACCACTGGGAATGGATTCCCCACAGGACAGAGGGTTCTTGTACCAGAAGAAGTGGGAAGATCAGGTCTGGACAGACAACACAATAGCACCCTACTGCACAGTCTAAACCCTAACTCCGTATATGGAGCAAATTACTTTTCCTAAGTATGCATCAGTTTCTTCTTCTGAAAGAGGAATAATATGTAACAGTTACACAATGAATAGCAAGGGGCCAGTGGTCAAGAATGCACGCCTAGATGGAAGGGGGTATCTATTCAACCGTAGCCCACGGCACAGACATTGTCTTTGTGGGAAGCCCCAGATTAAGTGACTCCATTCCCTGAGCCTCATTATCTTACTCACCAACTGAGGTGACAGAGAACTGTCCTTGGAAACACAAAGACACCGAGATCACTAGAAAAGAGCAAGCAGTAAGGAATCTCATTCCCTTCTCCCTACAGGGATGCCATGGCCACATGCTGTGTTCCTTAGAGCATGGTCCCTGAGGACACAAGGACAGGCGTCAGGTGGGTGGGTCTTGGAACATGCACTATGTGGCCTTCTTTCCCCATCTGCTCCCACCCCAACAAAAGCACAAATAAGATTACAGAAAACACAGGAGGCAGCATTTGGAAATTTAAAAGATAAACATGCATGGGGTAATTGAATAACCTTCTGTTGAAAAACGAGCTCTCAGAGCTGATGATCAAGGCTGTGCTTTACCACAGCGGCGCTCCCGGGCTCCCTTCACAAACCCAGGAGGCCGGAAGCTTTAATCCTTTTGGAGGGCTCCACTAGGGGAAGGCAGGTTTGGTTTTATGGGGACTATCTGAGGAGTCGTGGGAAAAGTCCAATGATGGGGTAAGCCGCCAGTGCTAGAGGGAGCCCCTTGTCACCGGCAGCATTCAAGCTGGGGATGGAAGGGCGGGGTGAATCCTGTGATTGCCAAGGGGCTTATCAGCTCTGAGATTCTGATTCCGCCATTAGGAATTTTCAGACTCACCAATCAGAAATCTAGTGAGAGAGTACTGTCTCTATCTCGTTAGCACCGGGCCCAGCACTGTAGAATAAACATACAAATAAACAGTGATAATACAGCAGATAGTTTATCCAGTGCCTTTCATATAGGAACTAATTTGATCCACACACCGACCATAGGAGGTAAGTACTATTACTGTCCTGATTTTACAGTTGAAGAAACTGAGGCACAGAGTTTAAATAACTTGCCCAAGTTCATATGCTAAAAAGGAGAGGAGCAGGATTCAGACCCAGGTGACCAGAGAATATAATATATGTATCTAAGTCTGAAAATATGTTAACACAATCTCTGCAAACTTGAATTCACCATCTTGGGGAGAGCAGGGAAGCTGAAGGTTTGAAAACCAGGGGACATTGTATGAGACCCAGAGTTGAAGGGCTATCAGGCCCTTTTTGTCATCCCCCGCCTCTAAGATCCAGCCCACCCTGAGGATGGATGTGGTCCCTAGAGCCATTACTCACAAATGTGCTGCACACCCCCACACCTCCAAACCCACCTCCTTCTCCCCTTTCTTCCCTTTCTCCGGTTATCGTAATTATTTGGGAATTTACAGAATAATCCGTCACCAAGTCCTCCAGAACAAATTGAATGTCAGGTTTATAAAACAACCTAATAAAGCAGATGGCATTACCCGCTGGTAAATCTCTTCCCCGTTTCCTGCCCCACCCCCTCCCCACTTCAGTGTCTCAGAAAGCTGACAGATTATCCATTTACAGGCAGATTAATCCTGAACAGTATAAACATGGGGAGAAAATTACACTTTCTTGTCTCCATAATTGATAAGAAAGATGCATTAATCTATAAAGCCCAGAGGAAAGGACCATCTGTCTGCCCAGACAGTCAGGGGTTGTCTGGGAAGGAAGGAGACCCGTCCATCTCTCAGTCTGTCTGTCTGTCTGCCTTGTTGTCAGCAACAATTTTCCCAGGGGCTGCCCCCCTCATTCTGGAAACGGGGCACCTGCAGCCTTAGACAGCCCCCCATCCCTGTCCTTGAGCTGGCAGGGTTCAAGTTCCCCCATTTCAGGATTTTAGACCAGCGGCAGAGACTCTGCCACTTTCCCGCTTTCATCTTCTTTCCAGAAGCTCCGTCAACTACTGAGAAGTCTATAAACCTAGCTCTGCAGTGATTGCAGGAGCCTGCCTTAGGTACCCACTGGCTGGCCCTTAAGCAGATTCCGAGAGAAATGTGTTCAATAAGACTCTGATTCAATTCCCTGCCTGCTCTCTACTGTTGCTTTACAACTTTTTGCCAATTTACACACTTCTGTCCCCCTTTCCCCCTCTTCTAGCACCTTCCCTGTTTGAGGCAGCTGTGAGGCATTAATTGTCTCCTTGAGGCCTGTCAGAACTGTCAGGAAATGCCCCACAGGCCAGTTCCTCTCTGCGGAGGGACGGGGTGGTGTGAGGATTTCTGAGTAGACTCTGCTCCAGAACCAACTGTCCCCCTCCCAACGAAGAGATGACACTGACAGGGACGCACAAACACCGCCCTGCCCCCACCTCTTTTGGAGAATTTAGGGCAGTCTCCCTTTGTCACTGTGTGTGGGATGGCTTCAGGAGGAGACGGAAGGAGTGTGGCAGGTGGATGGATTTATCTGGAGTGGGAGAGAGGGCCCAGGGGAGGTCCTGGCAGATCCCCATTTGGCCGGAAGGACCTTTTTGGCCAGGAGGACTCCAATGAGAAAGAGGAAGAGGGAGATGGGCAGAGGAGACCATGAGAAAGAGATGACAGGAGAGGGAATAAAGGAGGGAATAAAGGAGAAATAGAGGAGACTAGGGCAAGGGGTCATGATTCCTGCCTCCAGGAGGGGTGGGCATCTCTTGGGGTCTGGCGATCTCTGTTTCCTTAGCTTCTGCTGCACTGCTTCCCCCAGAGCAGAGTGGAGGTGCTGGCCTCCCGACAGGTGGGGCCCATTCCTGGGGCACCCCCCCGACTTTGTGTGGAAGTGCACTGCGTGCCTGTTGTCTGAATAAATAGCCGAAACCTTTCACAGGTAGACTGTGCTTCAGAAAACACTTCCCACCTTCCTGCCTGCCCCAGACTGCAGGCTAGCTTTGGCCAGGCTTCTTCACAGAGGTGGACTGTGGGGCAGAATGCCGTGGACTGAACTGTGGTCACCCGAGGCCACTTCTCTCTGCTGGGGATTGGTGGATGCAGAAGAGCTCCCAACAAATGTTTCAGTCTTTGCCTTGGGACTCAAAACTCTTTGTGTTAATGACACATGCTACTCCTGGCTGAAGTTTGAGGATGGCCCCAAGTAGGGGTCCTCAGGCTGTGTCTCTTAGAGCACTGATGGTGCTTGAGCTGTTCTTTGGCATCCATTTGGAAGATGCTGGGTTAACAATGTTAAAGAATGCTTTGTTTTCTGTCTGTCTTTTGCTGTTTTTGCTTTCCTTCTCTTCTCTACTCTGGCTGATTTTGCTCCACTTCTCTCTGGTTTTTTTCCTCTCTCCTTGTAATATTATAAAGCATTGATTGTGGATTTGATACAATCCCAATGAAACTTTAAATATTAATTCGTTTTGGTTTCATGCTTTTCTTCTTAGAATAAACGATTAAGTTCTATATCCAATATATACAGACATATATATATTTAAATTGATGATTATAATTTTAAAGGAGAAAAAAGGTTAGTGTGTCTGATTTTAGGGTTCTGCAAGCTTGGAGGTAATATCATTCTGTTTTCATTTACTGATTTTAATAAAAATTATTACAAGATGAATTGTAAAGTAATGATATGTAAATTAACTAGAGAAACCAACAAAGCACCCACTTTTAGCCCCTTAAATGTAGTAATTAATGCTGAATGAACATCTAGGGTTTGGAGGGTTAATTTTAATAGGTGTAAGCTTGGGTAACAAAATGAAAATTTTTACTTATTCTAGTTTGAGAATCTCAAACTTCTTCAAACAATTAACTTGTTACTGTCTAAAGAGACAGCTTTAGTGCTCTTTTACCAAAGATACTATTAACAGGGAAAGCTGAGTTTCCTAGTTCTATCACTTCATCTTTGTAGAGCCACAAACCAGGATGAACCTCCCACATGCTGTCCAGAGAGCACACTTTTTTTTTAATTTTGTTTTTTAAATTTGCAAAGCCCTGTGGTAGACATCCTCTGAAGACACAGAGACAGTGGGAAGTGCTATTTTTGTCCTTAAGAGAGACAAGTCAGAGTGAGAAAATGTGCCTCTCCTGAAGATGTCATTAAGAACTTTTCAAAACAAAGCTAGCTAGTTAAAAAAAAAAAAAAGTGCTGTGACAAGAAAGAGCACTGGAGAATGAAGAACCGGGTTTTGTGTTTGTCACATCTCATAGTTGGTCTCACCGCATCTTCTGTACTTAGACTGTCTCGTTCCGTCCTCTGTGTCCCATGCATTCCTGGCATCCTTCCCCCTTCACCTCCTTGGCTCGGTGGAAATGACTACTCTTCTTCTGGACCTCACTGTATCTGTTCCATGTTTCTATTAGTATCTTATTGAATTTATTTTATTCCATGTTTGTAGATTCAAGAAGCTCAGTGAATCCCAAACAGAATGAACTCAAGAAAAACCACACCTGGACTCATAATCAAAATGGTGAAAATCAAAGCAAGACTCTTGAAAGAGCTAGAGGAGAAACTGCACATCACACGCAGGGAACACAAGTTCTAATGGCTGCAGATTTCTTCTTGACTCCCGAAGTCAGAAGACAGGGGACCAACATCTTTACAGCACTGAAAGAAAGAACTGTCAATGAAGAATTCTATAGCCAGCAAAGATATCCTTGAGGTGTGAAGTCAAAATAAAGCTCTTATCAGATGAAGGAAAACTAAGAGAATTTGTTATCAGAATATCTTTTCTGTAATAAATGAGAAAGGAAATGCATCAGAGGCTGAAGAAAAATGATAACAGAAGAAAACTGAGTTTTCAGGAATGAAGAATGAGCAACAGAAATAGAAATATCTGGGTAGATACGAGAGAGTTTTCAATAAGTTTTTAGAAACACATAGGACCATTGAAAGCAAATTTATAACATTATCTGGTGGAGTTTTTGGTGTACGAAGATATAATACAAATGACAATTATAACATAAAGGTCAGTTGAAAGGAATAGCAAAAGAGTTTATATAGTTGTTAAGTTTCTATGTTTTACTTGGATGCAAAAACATATATAGTGTAATCTCTAGAGCAACCACTAAAAAATAGTACAAAGAGGTTTAGCCAAAATGTCAATGATAAATTTATGCAGAGTACTAAAAATTATTTAAATAATCCACAAGAAGGCTGGAAAGGGGGCAAAGAGGAACAAAAATAGAGGAGACAAATAGAAATCAACTAGTAAAGTGGTAGGACTAAATCCAACAATATAAATAAGTACATTAAATGCAGATGGTCTAAACCCTTCAGTTAAAAGGCAGGGACTGGTAGAGTAGATAAAAGGCAAGTCCTTACTATATGCTGCCTTCAAGCAATGCACTTTACAAAGACACAAATAGGTTTAAGATAAATATATTCCATGCACATAATAAGCATACGAAGACTAGAGTGGCTATATTGAAATCAGATAAAACGGGCTTCAAGACAAAGAGTATTACTAGAGATAAAGAAGGACATTTCATAATAATAAAGGGGACAATTCATCAGGAAGATATAACAATTATAAACTTATATGAACCTAATAACAGAGCCATTCCAATCCTGGGAATAAAAACAATAAAAGGAAATAAACTTTATACATAACGTAAATGAATCTAAATTGTTATACTGACTGAAAGAAAAGCCAGGCAAAAAGTAGTATATACTATATAATTCCATTTATATAAAATTCTGGAAAATGCACACTAATTTATGATGAAAAGAATATCAGTGGTTGATTAGAGATGGGGTGAAGGGAGGAATGGATGTTGAAGAACGTAAGAAATTTTTGGAAGTGATAGAAATATTTATTATCTTTATTTTGGTGGTAGTTTTATTTGTATATACAATTGTCAAAACTGAACAGATTTCACACTTTAAATATGGGTAGTTGAGTCTACTTCAGTTATATCTCGATAAGGTTGGAGAAAATGAATGCTTAAAAAAAGTCATGAGTGAGTGCTAAGACTTTAATTCCAGCCTAATACTACAAGATTTTTCCTCTCGTTTTCCATTTCCTTATTTGTATCTCATTCTTCCACAATGGTTCTCAACAGCATCTATCTATCTATCTTTATATCTATATACCCATTTTCTTATTGCTATAATATATAAAAAATAGTTTTGAAATTGCTATACTCATACCGTTACAAAGACAGAACTGTTAGATTAAGTTCAAAATTTCTTTGCAGTTCTTATTTTATTTGGAATATGTCCCACTGAAGATCTGTAGTCCAAATACTATGTTCAAAAGTTACTTAGATTGATTTTTCCCTTCTGAATAGATACCTTATCAATTTACTATGTAGATAGGTTAATTTCTTTTTGTTTATACTCAATTTTAGAGTCTTTCCCCCGTGCTTGATGATTTAATTTTTTGTAGAACAAAATATTTACATGGGCCAAAAATCAAAACTAAACAAAAGGCACAGTTTGAGAAATTTCTTCCCCTTTTTTAGCGTTCTCTTAGTGTTTCAACTCACTCTGTGCAGGTAACCAATTCACTAGATTCTGATTTGTCTTTTCTGTTTCTTTTGCAAAAACAGGCATGTATTTTTATTTTATCTTCTTTCTTACAAAAATATAATGTACCATCTATGATTTTTACTTAAAAATATCCTGGAAATCACTTCACATCAATGTACAGAGATATACCTTTTATATAGCTCCATATCATGCCATTGTGTGGATATGCAATGCCTTATTCTATTAATCTATTATGCATATTAATCTATTTTCTATTTCTAATCTGTTACCTATTAATCTATTATGTATATATACATAATAGATTGTTCCCAGTATTTTGCTGTTATAAATAATACTACAGGTTGACCATCTTAATTCAAAAATCCAAAATTCAAAATGCCCCAAAATTTGAAATTTTGTGAGTGCTGACATGACACTGTGGAAAATTCCACACCTGACCTCATGTAATGGATCACAGTCAAAATGCCATCAAAACTTGGTTTCATGCACAAAATTATTAAGAATATTGTATAAAATTACTTTCAGGCTATTTGTACAAGGTGTATTTGAAACGTAAATGGATTTTGTGTTTAGACGTGGATCCTATACTCAAGATAACTCATTATGTACATGCACACATTCCACAATCCAACAAAATCCAAAATCCGAAACTCTTCTAGTCCCAACAATTTTAAATAAGGGATGTTAAACCTGTACAGTAAATAACCTTGTGCATATTTTGTTTCATGTTTTAGGAGATGGATCTTCCAAGTGAATTAACATATGTAGGATTATTGGATGAAAAGTTAAATCCATACACAGTTGTGTTAGATACTGCCAAATTTCAGATATTGTATTAGATATTGCCAAATGCTTTCTGTGAGGTTCTTCCATTTTTCATTCCCCCAGCTCTGAATTTGAGTGTCTGTTTCCTCATATCCTTGTCAACAGAATGCTTTGTGAAGCTTTCAAAGTTTCCCCAATCTTGCAGTAGCAAATGGTATTAACATAGTTTTAATTGTCATTTCCCTTATTCTGATGATATTTTTATGTATTTAAGGACCATTTGTATATCTTGTTATTTGTCCCCTTGATTTTTAGGGTTTGTTTACATTTTAGGAATATTAGCCTTTTATCTGTGATATATAGTGCAAATATTTTCCCAGTATATCATGTGTGTTTTGAGTTTATTTATGGTGATTTTAGTAATGCAAAAGTTTTTTTTTTAAATGTCATTGTATTAAGCAATATTTTCTTTTATTACCTCTGGATTGTGAGTCATAATAAGAAAGACTTTTCCAAATCCCAGATTATAAGACAATTCAACTGTTTTCCTGTAATACTTGTATGGTTTCATTTTTGCATCATACGTCTCCCATCCATTTACAGCTTGTGCTGGGGCAGGGTGTGTGGTATAGTTCCAATTTTATCCTTTTCCAAATGGTTATTTCCTTGTCTTAACATTATTTATTTAAAAACCCATCTTTCCTCCAGTGATTTGAGGTGCTATTTTTTTCATATAATAAATATCCTTATGCACTTAGGCCTATTTCTATATCTTGTACTTTATTAGTCTGCCCACTAGTGCAGCAGTACTACAGTGTTTTAATTTTTGGAGAGAACTTCTGTTTAATTGGTGTGCTAAGTCTCTTTATGTATTTTGTAATTCTATAAAGTGAGCAGTTATTTCTGCTGCATTATTTTATATTTTCTTTTTACACTTACTTTCTTTTTTCTTCTTTTATGTTTTCTATTGGAAAGATCAAATTATCCTATGCTTATTTAAAAGTTTTATCTTCTATTTTGTTATAATATTATGGTGGTTGCCTTTAATTTAAGACCTATACTTCTGTTTATTTGCCTTGATAATGTCTACAATTTTAGTTTTGGGGGTTATAGATATGCTTTTTCTTTTTCTTTTCTTTTTTTTTGGGTTCTTGCTTTTCCAGATAACAATGAACTTTACCAAGCAATTGGGTCATTCTTCCATAGTATTTCTCTCGTAACGCTTTCCTGAATTTATTTCTCTGCTTATTTACTCTTCTTTATTTATTTACTCTTCTAAAAGTGTTTTCATAATAGGATTTTGTGTGGCAAACCTTCTGAGGCCTTATATGCCTAAAAATATCTTCCTGCATATTTACATGGTTTGCATATAAATGACAATTTGGTCAATGTTCTTTTTCCTTTAATACTTTGAAAATATTTCTCTGTGTTTTCCTATACTCCATGTACTGTTCAGACGTCTGATAAATTATGAGTCTTTACTTTTTTAGACAACTGTTTTTATTTCTGGAAACTTTTAGAATTTTTTTCCTGTATCTGTGATGTTCTTGGTTTCACTAAAATACATGTAGGTGTGGGTTTTTCTTTTTTCTGCGTGGCACTCTGTAAGTCCCTTCAATCTGAAGTCCTTTGTCTTTTATTCCTATTGCTTCAAATATTTCCTCTCCTCCAGTTTTTTCCTCCTCATCTGGGAATTCCATTGTTTAGATATTAGTGCCTCTATTTACTTATTCACTTGTTTTAGCTTTTCTTTAACATTTTCTATCTTTTTATCTGCTGCTGCTGTCTTCCAGGAGAATTCCTCAGCACGATCTTCTCACTTACGCATTATGTCTCCAGGGGTATCCCTTCTATTTGTTTCAAATATTATTCATGTACAGTATTTTTATTTGTTCCTTTTTATGACTGATTTTACCTATTTCATATTTAATATTGTCTCTTTTGCTAAGAATATTTGTTATGCTTAGTTAAAATCTTGGTGCCTCTGTCCCAATCATCCTGTGTCCTGGGTTAATACTGTTCAGTCTGTTATCTTTCTTTTAAAATGATTTTATTCCTCAAGGCCAAATTATTTCGGTCTGTAAACGTATGCTCCCTTGGGGCTGTCAGTTACTCTACGTGGCAAGGTGTAGAAGAAGAGGGTCTGAAATCCTGCTGTGCTACTTCCTGGTGAATTTCAGTAAGAGGAGAGGGGATGAGCTCCAAGGCAGAGAATCCCTGGTTCCCTAGAAACCCTCTTAATATGTCCTAGCAAGCTGCTATCCTAGTCCCAATTTAGGAGCCCATTTAGAGGCTATTGTCTTACTGTGCAGCTCCTCTGTCTGGTATTCTCCTTTGAAAGAAGCAGACCTGGGAGGGGGCCATCCCCTCAGTAGATCCAGCAGCCTTGAGAGTTGAGGGGCGCAGCGGGGAATGTAGCATGGTTGGGTGGTTACCCAGGGACAGCTGGAAGTCCACTTCTGGTCTCATCAGCTCTTATCTCATTAGGGTTTTAGATTTTCTTTAGATTTTCTTGGAATCCTAAAGACCTGGATTGTGATGCTGCTTGTTCTAGGTAGACAGTGATCATCTCAAGGTAGTGGTGGTATGTGTGTGTGTGTGTGTTTGTGTGTGTGAGTGTCTGAGTACATGTGTACACATATGCACATAAACACAGAATGTGGCAATGGACCGGCAGCCCCTCGCTCACACAGAATAACTGCTCCTCCCTTTGTTGGTGGTACAAGACCACACAAATTCAGAGCAAATCGTCTCCCACTGGGGCTTTTCTGTCTGCTGTTCCCATTCATGTACCCACCTATCCCCTCTGCACATATACTGGTTTTAAATTTTCAGGAGCCTTCTGGGATTTCTCTTTGGACTCTCAGATCCTTGGTTAGTTTCTCTGCTGTAGTTTCCCCGTGATTAATTTTGGGGGTGGGAGCCAGCAGCCTGTGATGCCGGCACCACCCCCGGAGCCTGTGGTCCAGTTTGTGAGTGTGGATAGGGAGCACCTGCAGCCCTTTTATCAGACATCAAGCCTCGGCTTGTCCACTGGCCCACGAGGCACCTCTGAGCTCCTCCACCAAGGCTCGGGGAGGTCCTGTATCATCCCTGCAGGCCATCAGCAGATGTAGCAGGGAACCAACAACAGAGCCTCACGCTCATTGATGTGGCCATCACCCTCCACAATGGCTGCTTATATGCTCGGTGCCACCTTGGATGTGCCACATGCTGGGCTTCCGCTACAGTGAAGCTACCAGCCCTCAGGGGCTAAGCCAAGAGTGCAATACCATCCTTCTAATCTTCTTCATCTCCCCACAGCTATACAGATGGGTCCATGATGTTTCCTTTAACCAAAACCTATAGAGTTTTGTATAACAAAACTGTATAACAAACTCCTGTTACGACCTCTCTCCCTTTGCATCGTTAAGTATTTATGTTTCTCTCTCCCCAGCTAGAGAGTGGGCTCCCTTAGGGTGGGTATGGTGCAATATTTTTCCTTGCACTGCTCAGTGTCTGGCCTAGGGCTTAGCATAAAACAAGCACCAGATAAAATGTGTGTTGAACCAAATTGGATGATACAAGTTAAAAAGAGGTAAGTGCCTTAAAAGAAGTGTTTGGGGGAGAAAGACTTAATTTATGGTTTGGGAACATGGAGAAGTTTCTTAAGAAGGTAATATGGCAGGTTTTGACTGATGAAAAGAGAAGAGCTCATGGTAGGGGAACACCGTGAGCAAAGGCATAAAGTTGGGAATGTGCAGGACGTTTGTTTTCTCCTTTTCAGGGCAGGAATCATTACTTGGGCATCTTTGCAAACCCTTTGAATAGTGCCTTGGGCATAAGTAGTGTTGAGAATAAACTGCACGGAGGGGAATAGAATCCCTGTCTCCTGCTGTATCCCTATGGAGGCAGGCCAGGAGCTGGGGGTGCCCAGTGGCCATAGGAGACTTTAGGTCAGAAAGAAAAAGACCTTTCTTTGGTATAGATACATCCAAGATTATAGTATTTCACACCCTCAATCAGACAAGGTCCCTGTAGGAAATAAATATTAATAACACACATAGACATGGTAATTGAGGGGAATTCAAGGGAGGAGCTATTTACAAAGGCGTGTTTGTTAAAGGAAACTGACAAGGAGTGGAAAGGCACCTTGGGGCTAGCTAGTCCCATCCCTAGGCCCACAGGGACAAAAGGAGGAGCAGTTATTCTGTGTGAGAGAGAGGCTGCTGGGCCTCCCCTAGAGGCATTGCCACACTCTGTGTTTATGTGCAGATGTGTACACATGTGCTCAGACCGGAGGGTGATCAGCCTCTAACTTCTTTCTCCCCCTGCCTCTGGGGTGTTCGGCCAAACCCAACAGGAAGGCTCCAGGGGCACAGAGCAGGGTGGGGAAAGATGCAGATGTAGAATACTTTGTACACATCCACTGTCTCATTTAAATCTCACAATAGTCCAATGAAGATGATTTTAACTATTAACAACCATCAGTTATTGTTGAGGAAAATAAGGCCGGGAAGGTTGACTTTCCCAGGATCAAAAAACTACCACAAGGAAGACTTGGGTCTTCACTGCTTACAGGAGCAAATGTTGTGTGTGTGTGTGGGGGGGGTGGGGTGTGTGTGGGTGGGTGTGTGTGTCTGTGTCGGCAGGGGTAGGTGGTGAGGATGGGGGCCACACAGCAGGCTGCAGCCCTCAGGGGCCAATCTGAAACAAACCCCTGGAGGGGGCTGGGGAGTCTAGGGCTGGCATTATGGATCAGGAACTTGACCGTGGAGCTTGGACAGGCCCTAGGAACCTGTGGGTGGGAATGAATGGTGGGAAGCAGTGAGCTAGAACACGGATTCTCAAACTTCGTGGTCTCAGGAGTCCTTTACACATTTAAAAATTATTAAGGACTCCAAAGATCTTTTG
The DNA here is from genome assembly GCA_963574885.1 of Lepilemur ruficaudatus. Taxonomy (NCBI): domain Eukaryota; kingdom Metazoa; phylum Chordata; class Mammalia; order Primates; family Lepilemuridae; genus Lepilemur; species Lepilemur ruficaudatus. Next base: position 258,162 of record CAUYRT010055621.1, on the reverse strand, counting down.
TTTATAGGGGTGGAATTTCTAACATAATATTTCTTGTGTTAAAAATTAAAATAGGAATTTTTTTTTTTTTTTTTTTAAGATAGAATCTCACTCTGTTGCCTGGGCTAGAGTGCTGTGGTGTTAGCCTAGCTCACAGCAACTTCAAACTCCTGGGCCCAAGCGATCCTTCTGCCTCAGCCTCCCGAGTATCTGGGACTACAGGCATATACCACCATGCCTGGCTAATTTTTCTATTTTTGGTAGAGACGCGGTTACCCTCTTGCTCAGGCTGGTTTTGAACTCCTAACTTTGAGTCATCCTCCCGCCTCGTCCTCCCAGAGTGCTAGGATTACAGGCGTGAAAGTGAGCCACCTCGCCCGGCCTAAAATAGGAATTTTAAAAATACTTATTTTCAATTGATTTAAGAAAATAATAAACATATTGCATGTTAATAAAAACAAGACACATTTATTTTAAAAAATCCCCCCCCCAAAAAAAAACAGTGAGATGAGTGGCATTGTTTTTCATTTTTACAAATCTCTTTAATGTCTGACTGATTCTCCCATCTGCTTTGACCATCAGTCTGTTGGGATATGTTGTTTTGGTTGAAATATGGGAAGAAAATCTGGCCTTATCCAGATATGTAGCTGGAAAAGGTAAGAGTTTTTAATAGTGTTTTCAGATAATTGTGGCTATTCATCTTTGATATTATAATTAACCTTGATAAATGGTAGTTTTTTACAGGTTATTTATGATGAGGAATTTGAAACCATATCAAGAAATCTTTTATACTTTATTTTATGTATTGTATAAAAGGTAAGAAAATACATTGGTGTTTCTCCCACTTCCAGTGGTTCTTTTATTTATGTATAATCCTGTAGAATCATGCACTGGACATTTGGAAAGTATTATGTCACTGAGTTATGTAGATCTTCCAAATGTTGACACATTTCATTATACAAGATTAAAAAGAAAAAAAAAACCCAAAAACATATTTGTTGCTATTACCACTGACCTCACCAGGAAAGATTTTAAGTTTTGGGGAAGCTATCAAGTTCATGGTGGTGAACACAAATTTTCCAAAATTCTAATTTTCATATGAAAGCTCAAATTTTATCATTGGCCACAAGTCTAGCGATTGTTTTCCTTAAAGTGACAGGCTCACTTTGTTCATGTTCAAGGCAATTTCTACGAAAATATTCTACAAGTCTGAATAACTGTAGATTGTCAGCTGTTCTTTCAAATAAAACCGATGTTCCGTGAAAGGCGTGGCTGGTTCAGCTTAAAGCTCAAACAACTGCATGGATGTTTCTTCCCTGAGATGAGCACCGTGTTTCCGTATGCAGCAGAAGCACCCTATGTGTGCGTCTCATGTAGTCACACGGGATATTAAATGGGTTAAGACTTAACAAAAGTAATGATTTCTACTACTTCATAAAGAACATTCTTAAATAATAATGGCTTTTTAAAAAACCGTGAGTGTGTGATGAGGGAAAAATCAAATGACTACTATACTTGATCTTAGCCAAAAGTTCGAGAAGCAATTCAAATGACTGTTGAATATTAGATTTTGGTGCTCTGACTTGGTTCATGTGGGTGGCAACAGCTTCACCCACCACTGCCTCTGCACCCCGCACCCCGTGCAAATGTCAACACAATGAAAAAGACAAACGATGTCTTAAGATTATTATAAACATGTTTTGACCTTGTTGACCTCTGAAAGTGTCTCAAGGAACCCCAGGGGTCTGTGGGCCACATTGTTGGAGAATCACAAATAGGTGGCCATGAGGACAGAAAGCAACCCCGCATCCTTCCCAGGGATCGGGCATCCAAGGCGTGGTGTGTGTGCCAGGGGTTAGGCCACCCCCATTTAAAGGTTACCCAGGTTGGAGGACACAGCCTCAGTGGAGAGTGGGGACCAAAAATGAAGCAGAGATTGTCTGAGGCAGCAGTTGCTAAAAAGAAGAAGACCTGGAGAAAATGTTGGGTGGGCTGCCCTTTTAGAAGACATCCTGAGAACACTTCTGGCTGAAGGTGTGCTGGGGTGGCTCTGGCCCCAGCCCTGCCTTTGCCTCCAGCCTCCTTTAGACGCACAGAAAGGTGGAGTGAGTGGAGGGAGTCCTCTCCCAAGCTAGGTTCCAAAATCGGAAGAGGAGTCACAAATCAGTTTTGAGGATCCGAATTTAGTTCTATTTTAATTTAAAATATTACGGGCATTTTCCCCTTGAACAGCATGAGGTTGAACTGTACAGGACTAACTTGCACAAGGATTTTCCTCCACCTCTGCTGCCCTGGAGACAGCGAGACCAACCTCTCCTTTTCCTCCTCCTACTCAGCCTGCTCAGCCTGAAGACGTCAAGGATGACGACCTCCTCCACTTAACGAACAATGTGTTTTCTCTTCCTTGTGACTTTCTTATTAACATTTTCTTCTCTCTAGTTTACTTTGTTGTAAGAATATAGCATACGGTATACAGAACATACAAAATATGTATCAATCCACTGTCTATGTTATCAAGAAGGCTTCTGGACAGCAGTAGACTATATTAGTAGTTAAGTTTTTGAGAAATCAAAAGTTATACATGAATTATTGACCACATGGAGGGCCAGCGCCCCTAACCCCTGCACTGTTCAAGGGTCAACTGTAGTTGTTTATTAAGCAGAATCTTCATACATACAACCCTAATTGATTCTTAAGTCTGATGACTCACAGTTCCCACCTCCAAACCTATGTTTGCTCCATCCCTTCCTGTCTCCCACCAGAAATTCCTGACAGCCTCCTCTTCCACCCCCATGTCAATCCACTTCCCTGCTCCGCTTTCAACTTGGCTCAGAATTCACCTCTTCCAGAAATCCTTGTCCATTACTCCTCCCTCTGCCCTCCCTTGTAGAAACTTCACTCTGATCCACTTTCAATTCCTTTGGTGCTCATTCTCTGAACACCAGTGTGTGCTAGGTACTATGTCAAGTACCTTATGTATGTTGTTTCTAAATATTTTAATACGAGTTACTTCTTTCCTCCCCTTCTCTCATCTGACTCTAACATCCAATCGAACAGCAAGCCCGGTTGATGTTACCTCCCATGCATAACTGACATCCATTCGCCCCTCCCTCTCCATGGCCACGCTCCTAATCCAAGCCATTGTCATCTCCTGTATGACAGCACAGCCTCTTTCTGGTGTCCCTCCCAGCCCCCCACCCCCCACACTAGACTATAAGCTCTCCCAGGGCAGAACTCCAGGGTCTAGCACAGTCCTGGCTTATGGGACCTGCTCAAAATGTACTTTTGAAGGAATGGATGAATGGAAGGAGTGAATAAACAAAGGAATGATAGCCATTATATAGACATAGTTATTGGGGCTTATTAAGTAATGAGACCCTGATCTCACTGTCTCACTGTGGAAAGGGACACACTGAGATTCTAGCCATGTGTGGGGGTCGCTAGAGCCTCTGAACTTTCTACTCCCCACACTGTCTCGGCATAAACTCACTTTGTGTTGGAGTCATATATGCGCTGTTTCTACCTATTTGCATTTCCAATCCCCCTAACTGACTGTGAGTTCTGTGAGGGTGGGAATGGTGGCAAATGTTTGCCTAGGTCCACGGCCCCCAGAATTGCCTGGATTTTGAGGGAGGAGACTCAGGCTCCGGAATAAGGCCCATAAGTAGTAGTAAGTATTGGTGACATGATCCTTGGAATGAGGAATTCCACCTCACTGGAGCTGGTTTCCTAGTCAGTAAATTGGGAAGGATGCCATCCTCGTCTGTCCCTCAGCGAGGCTGCAAGAAGCAGAGGGGCTGTGCCGTGGGTCCCGTGCTGGCAGTGGAGCTGGAGAGCAGGGGACGGGGTCCAGTGCTGTGCTGGGGGCAGAAGCGACAAGACTTGCCAACATAAAGGTGGTTATCATCGTTCCTGACTGGGGGCCACAGGCTGTGCGGCAGGACCAGGTGAAACACACCTTCCCCTCTTTGTTTCCTTCCCACCTGGGCTGTCACTTGTGTGTCAAGGTGTCAGTATGCCTGGCACTGCCACTCGCCTGGTTTTCCATGAATGACTCTTGTGCAGTGCATTCCCAGAGAGTAGTTGCTCCTTCCTGGGCGAGACCACCCTTTCCTTTCACGCTTCAGGTCCCCTCATGCCACCCCCTGCCCAGGCCCTGCAAGGGCACCCTATTGCCTAAAATACAACCCAAACTCCCTGCTTAGCCTCAGCTTCCCCCACAGGTCCTAGTTCTAGTCTTGGTGGCCTCTTTCCCCCTGGGGTCCCACCCCCAGCCCCGCCATCACACATACACACACACACACAGCTTCAGTCAGACTCGGTCACCCACTTCCACCTTCAGAAAGGGCTTTGTGGTCACGCACTGTTAGACCCCCTCACTCTGAAAGAAACCCAGATGGCATCCAATCCAACCTCTCACCCAAGTCAGGTATTCCTTCTAGAATCTTCTGTAGTAAGATTGTTTCCTCTGGATTGAAATGGTCTCCACAGGTTCCCTCCTCCAAGGAGGCACTGATTTCACTCTTACATTTTGTATAGTATTTGGCCACCTCCTCCACCCTCACTCCTACCATCAAAATTCTCCATCCTTCAAGGCCCATTCACATCTCACCTTCTCCAAGCAGCTTGCTCTGGCCACCAAGCCTACAGTAATCTTCCTTCCTTCTCTATTTCCTTGGCATGATAGTTAGCAACACAAGTTTTTTTTAAAATATTGTGATAAAATACATAACATAAAATTTACCATCTTAACCATTTTTAAGTGTACAGCTCAGTGGCATTAAGTACATTCACACTGTTGTACAACCATCACCACCATCCATCTCCAGAACTCTTTTCATCTTGCAGAGCTGAAACTTTGTACCCGTTAAATAATAATTCCCCATTCCCTCCTTCCCGCCAGCCACTGGTAACCACCATTCTACTTTCTGCCTTTACGAATTTGAGTACTCTCTAGGTACTGCATCTAAGTAGTACACAGTATTGTACAGTATTTATCCTTTGTGATTGGCTTATTTCATTTAGTATAGTGCCCTCAAAGTTCATCCATATTGTGGTATGTGTGAGAATTCATTTCCCTTTTAAGGCTAACATTCCCCTGTATGTACATACCCCATTCTGTTTATCCATTCGCCCACTGATGGACACGTGGGTTGCTTCTACCTTTTGGCTATTGTGAATAAGCAACATGAGTTTTGCATCAGACAGAACTAAGTTTAAATCTTGGTTTTGTTAACTTTCTAATTTGGGTAAGAGACATAAGGGTCAGGAGTCTCAGATTTCTTAGGTGTAAAAAGTAATGGTATTATGTGCCCTTTAGGATTTTTAGGGGATAAAACATGTGAAGAGGCTGGTGAGTATGCCTGACAATTAGTAGGTGCTCGCTGCATGCTGGGAAGCTACTAGATCTTACAAGTGTCATTTACCAGTTACTGCTTTGTATTGTTAAGTTCCTTTTTATAAAATCTAAGGCAGTTCTAGTTCCATAACTAATGCTAGGTTCTTAGGGTCTCAGTTGCAGGAACTTGAACCTAATAAGCAGCCAGTAAGTCTCACTTGATTGTTTGACTTGGAAACGGCTGTGTGTGTGTGCGTAAAAGTGTGAGTGTAGGCGTATGAGTGCGTGTCCACACACACGTGTGCTCCCTGGGGAGCACCGGAGAGGGTGTGAGGATCTGTGGGGGTGGTAGGCAGGACCTATTGGTAGCATGTGAATAGATGGGAGTGGGGGCTGGGGTACAGGTGGGTGTTTTGTGCCCACTTATTCTGCATTTGTTTGTCCCCATCTGCTCTGGGCTCTACATGCGACCCCCTCAGTAGGGCTGGGGCTGTGTGTGGCGTGCATGAGAGAGCTGGGCGTTAGGGAGCAGAGTAGGGGCACATACAATTGCACGTTCTTTGTTCTTTTCGGTGGCTTCCCCTACCCCCACTCTACACAGACCGTACAGAGTTGTTTTCTTGTGCTAGCCTGGCCTGCCCATTCCCGCAACCCAACAGAAGGACTGTCCCCGCTTGGCTTTTGCAAACCCAGGCCTGGTGACAATGCAACTCGCCTTCCCAGCACCTCTTCCTCCCCTTTCCGTTGCCACTTTGCTTTGGCAGGTGTGAAATATTAATTGCCTCACTGGGGACTGGGCTCTTTCTGTCTGTCGTGTCTGACCAGAATATCATTCTCTCCTGCAAATATAACGGGGTGGGGGAGGGGGGCCAAGTAGGGGGAGGCTGCAAGGTAGGGAGGGGTTGCCAGTGAGCGAGGGGTGCTGAGTAGGGGCTGCGGCTTTTTTTCTTAATCGCCTCTCGCCTGTCTGTTAATTAGGAGCCGTGCTTTGCTACACGCTGTGATATTTTGGTTAATTATGAAAGAGAAAAGGACAAATTTGTCACATCTTTTGTTTTCGTTCCACCACGTCTCCTGGTGACAGCGGTGTGAAGGCTGATGGACTGCTCAGGCAGCAGCGCCAGATGCTCACACACACCCTCTTGAGAGGGGCAGGGTGGGAGGGGTCTGCGGGGCCAGGAGGCGGCCAGGAGGCACCGGGCAGACGGGTGGGCACAGGGCCAGTCTGGGCTGAGTTGGCCGAGTTCACGGGGGTCGAATAACGTGAACGTGAAATGGATGCTGCGAAGGAGCCTGGAGCCCCCCTGGAGGGAGGAGGAGGGGAGACACTCGTTCCCGAGCCGCTGTCCCGTCTGGGTGCTTGGCCTTAAGCTAATACCCCAGGGATCGAGGCTGAACCGGCATATAGCAATCAGAGCAGGCAGAAAGGCTGGTGAACCCTCTTAGGATCTTGAGGAAGTGGGGGCATGTTCACAGTGGAGAGTGAGGCTGAGTAAAACACAGTGTAACACTCCACGAGCCCATCAGGGAGCAGGCTGCCCAGGGGTGAAAGGCTGCGCTAGTTCTCCCTGCTGCTGTTCACTGGCTGAGGCCTATTTCAGGTCCCGGCTGATAGGTGTCACCTCCCTGCATGTGCACACACAGACGCGCATGCTGCATTAGGGGTCCCCATCTTCGGGCTCTGAGGCTACTGAGCTTCTGCCACGTGATGGTTAGTTTTATGTGTCAATTTGACTAGGCTGTGGAACCTAGTTGTTTGGTCAAACACCAGTCTAGATGTTGCTGTGAAGATATCTTTTTACACGTGATGAACATTGACAACCAATAGACGTTGAGTAAAGTGTTAGTAGATTGCCCTCCATCATGTGGGTGGGTCTCATCCCAGGAGTTGAAGATCCTGAGTTGCAAAGACTGAGAATAGACTGCCGTCTTTTCTGAAGACGACAACATAGAGATCTTCCCTGAGTTTCCCACCTGCTGGCCTGGCCTGCAGATGTCAGACTTGCTGGCACAACTGCATGGGCCAGTTTCTTAAAATCCATCTCCCTATCTCCTGTTGGTTCTGTTTCTCTCTGGCGAACCCTGACTGAGACACAGCCCTATGCACTTGCTCTTGCACTTGCCTGATTCCCGGCCCATCTCCTCCCCTGGAACATGAGGACGGAAACTAAATTGGGTCCTCAGGGTGCAGCATCCCCTGGACCTAGTGCAGGGCCTGCCTGTAATAGCTCTTAATAGGTATTTGCTGCATATCGAATGAATTCATTTGGGAAACAAGGAAGACCTACATCCCCAACCCAATCAAACAACCCTCCAAAGTAGCACAGGCTGCTCCTGACTTATAAATAGGTTTAGTTCCAAAAATTCATTTGAGTTAGTTGTCTGAAGCTTTTTCCCATAACAACAAGGATATCAGTGCTGGCACGGCTCCTGGGCTGGCTGCCAAAAACCTATTTAACCCATAGTATAGATTAAGTACTGTGCATTTGCCATGAAAAATAGTAAAAAACAATACTCTTGCAAGGCTAATAATTAGAAGAGAAATATGATAGTATTGAATACAAATAGGTGAAATTTTTCATTTAGAATATTGGAGTTTGAGGAAAAATGCTTACAAAAAGGATGAGCAAGTAGAAAGAGACGAATGGAAAATCTTAATGGAATTTCTGCATATTTTTAAGGACTTTAGAAGTTGATGGGACTGATTTTCTATGTGATTTAATTTCTGCTCAAAACTCATGTTCCATCTCCGATTACTTTATAGTTAAGGTTATTAATTTGTTCATACCTGTAACCCAATAAAGGGAGTAAGAAATCATGGGGTGCTTGGGGGGAGGAACCCACACAGAACTGCAAAAGGATGTATGTCCACGTGGGAATGAGATGGCCCCAGGTGGAATTCACTGAGCCATGAGGGGTGACCAGAGGAGGAGGAGGGCAGATGGAAGGGGTGGATGCCCGGGCTCTGCAGGGTGCCCAGGGAATGTGGAGGACATGCCAGGTCAGATAGTTCCCGGACCAGCCACCAGGAGGCACTGCTGTTGTGTTTTAGCTGAGGGCTGGGGTTGGGCAGCCTTTGAGGGGTTGGTGGGGACAGCAGGAGGGGAGGAGTGTGGTGGACATTTCCAAGTTGTGAGTCAATCCTGCAAAGGTACTCTCCTGTTAGAAAGATCCAAGTGAGGGGTGTGGACCACAGATGCCCAGAGAGCCAAAGGAGGGAGAGGGATGGTGGGAGACTCGCTGAGGTGGGCCTGGGGTTGGCCTGCTGGGTGGGGTTGGCGGGAAGGCAGGGGCAGGGCCTGCAGCTAAGAGGGCCAAAGTGAGCTACGCCCCTGGGGAGGGAGGGAGCCTGTGCGTTGGGGGACAGGGAAATAGCGTCAAGATACTGACTTTGTAAAATAAAGCAACATAAATGAGGATGTTAGGATGGGGAGGTTTTTTAGTTTTTAGTTTTGGAACTTTTTTTTATGAGGAGGGAGTAAGAAAATGAGTCTTAAAAAAAACTTATTTATTTTGCAATAAATTTAGATTTACAGGAAAGTTGCAAAGACAGAATTCCAATGGATCCTTCACCCAGCTTCCCCTAAGGTTAACACCTTGCATAACCATGGTGCATTCACCAAAACGAAGAAATTAACATTGGTACAATACTATTAAGTAAACTATAGACTTCACATTAATTTCTCTAGCTCTCCCACTAATGTTCTTTTTCTGTTCCAGGATACAATTCAGGATACCATGTTACAATGAGTCACCCTTCATCTCCTCCAGTCTGGGACAGTGTCTCAGCCTCTCCTTGTCTTTCATGACCTTGACAGCTCTGAGGAGTCCAGGTCAGATCTTTGGTAGATTGTCCCCCAGTTTGGGTTTTTCTGATGTCTCATGACTCGAGTGAGATTGTGGGTTTTTAGGAAGAATACCACAGAGGTGCAGTGCCTTCTCATCCTATCATATTGGGAGGTCGAGACATTTGCCTTACTAGTTACAGGGCCCTCCAAGGCCCTCTCTTAGGGTAGATTCAGCCTCATTTTCCAGAATAATCTAGCATTCTTACCTTCTTATCTGAATACACTAGAAAAGCTTCCTTGCTCAGGAAAAGCTGCACAATTTAAGACCCCTGGGTTCTCCACTGAAATGTTTCTATTCTCCCTTTCCATACTCTGCTTGTTGGAAACTAGTCACTAAACCCAGCTCCTAGTCAAGGGGGTGGAAATTAAGCTCCCCCTCCTGGAGGAAAGGGTGGTAAAGAATTTGTGGAGATATATTAAAACCACCCAGTGATTAATATCCATTTTGGAGGGAGGTGCTTTGAAGCTATGCAAATATTCTATTTTGATGAGTTAATTATTGGGAAAGTTGGTTTTGCTGTGACTATAGGACCCAAGACATATTTAGGAGGGAGGTAGAGACATAGGACGAGAGCTCTGGACTCAGGACTTACATGTGAGAGCCAGAGAAGTCAACTCTTTTGCCTGTGGCCAGTCACCCAGAGCTGGGACTAGAACTGAGTGTTGAGGACCTGGCAAGGGCATGAACAGAGGACGCTGTGACAGTAGTGGGACAGGTGGGGATGCAGGTTTGGGGGGAGGAAGGTGCGATTGGCACTGGATCCTAGTAGTGAACTCTTGGCCATCTTCTGTAGGAGAAGGATCAGGAACTCAGTCAGCTATGGCCCTCCCTGCTTGGCCCCGGAACTGACAGAATGAAGGAGATACCCTTTGGCTTCTTTGAGGGCCTCACTTCTGAGCTGCAGCGGGAGGCTGCCTCCCAGCCCACTCTGGAGCTGTTGGTGGCTTCCTCTTTAGAGCTGCGGCTGGACACAGCCCGATGTGCTGGCCCACTGATTGGATCTCTTCTTGATCAACCTCCCCCGCCCCACCTCCTCCCCAGATGTGCGGATTCACTTTAGCTTTGCTGATGTGGGAGTAGCAGCAATAGATTGTGACAGGAAGCTGATAGCCAGCGTGGGGACCCTTGAGGCTCTGGCCTCTCTGTTTTCTTCCCTTCACATCTCAGCTTTAACCACCGTTCCAGAATTAGTCAGCTGTTTGTTTTTGCAGAGCTGGTTTTGAACCGGCTGCAGGGTGACCCACGGGCTGGTTAGAGACCACTTTTGCTTGAATTACTTGTTGCTTTAGGTGCACAGCAGGTGCTCACTGTGTGTGTGTGTGTGCATGCGCATACACATGTGTATGAAGTGAACTGTGTGCATCATCCCTTTCAGCATCTTTAGCCTGTCTTTGATGTATTTGATCTGTTGATCTGACCTGGCTCCATCTCACCTCTTCCAAACAGCCTTCTTTCATTAACTTTACATCAACATAATTTTTAATTGAGCTAATTTAGCTGAGGTTCTATGTTGTCCTGTAAGTATCACTGAGTTGTTCCAAAAGTAAACATTCAGACTCCCCATCTTGGGTGTACACTTCGTGAGGGTTTCTCGTCTTCCTAAGTCTGTTTATTGACAGACAGACTGAAGGATGAATAGGGAAGGTGGTTTTTTTTTTTTTTTAAATCTTATATAGTACCTAGTGACTTGTAATCCCATATATTCTTTAGAAGGCTTGAAGATCTGGATCATACTTCCAGGAATATAGGGTTATCCTGCCCATCTTCCTACCTCTGGATGTGTGTATGGGCGTAGGGGGTACATGGAGGAAAGTGCCTCTTAGTCTAATCAAATGACTGGGACTCTGTATTGCAGCTTCTCTATTTCCCCAAACAAAGTAGCAGTAGGCAGAGTTACCCTACCTCAAAATGGGTTCCAAGAATCCCCCTTACCTGAGTCAACGCCCCATCCCTAGTCCCTGCAGAAAAAGGACTCCTGTGCCTGGAATGATGATACCATGGACAAGCATCTTGCGTCTGCCAAGGAGGAGGAAAGGAATATTGTTTCTACCCAGGTATTTCTTTCTTTTGCCTCCTTATTTGCATTCAGTAAGGAGATGACACATTCTAGAATATAACCTCCCTTTTTCATTCCAGGAATCTAACTGTTATTTCTGTGTTTGTGAAAGATAAAGGATTAGCGAGAATGCTTTGCATTAAGGCGCCATTTGTAAATGCTTTATAATTATTTATGAAATTATCCCGCATTTTATAGCATGGGAGATAATAACTTAAATTGATGTATTAAACATGCACAATCATTATTTTAACAATATTAAATGCACCTCTGTAGAATAATCATTTCATAAACACGAAGAAAGCGTTCAGAAGTGGCACCTTAATTTAAGATATTACAAGATTCATGACACCCAAACCCACGACCCTTTTTCTTGAAGACAGATGGAGTTTCTTATCTGGCTGCAGTGTTCCTCTTTCTTGAAGTGAAAATGAATTCCTAAATTAAAAAATATATTATCGAGGTAATTTTGGCAATGTGATGAAGCAATGCGAGAGGAGATAAGGGGTAGAATTTTCAGGGAGTAGAACAAATTGGACAAACCTTATCTTCGCTTGTCTCCATCCTCCTGTGCCGGGGGCACTGGAAGAGTCCGGGTCTCTTGGTCTCCTGCAGGGCTCTGGGAGGAGTTAAGAGCTGACACCTCTGCTGGAGACTGGCTACATTACACCCCTGGAATGCCAGGGCTTTGGGCTGTTTTGAGCAGGGATGACCTCAAAATAGAAGATCCATTTTGCACAGCAGGATGTCTCTGCAGTGAGGGAGAGAATCCAGGAGAAGTTTAAAATTTAGCAAATTATGGGTGGGGGTGGGGTAAGAAAAGACAGGAAAGACATGCATCTCAACGCTTTACGTTTGTGAAGCTGTAATAGTTGGATCCAAAGCAGATGAGCCAGTCTTCCCAGCAGCACAGCGCCGCCGGCCTCTACTGATGGCGCCCTCTGCTGGTCACTGACGGAATTTCAACACCGTGCGTTCAAAGTGCATCATCACGGGGTGTATTCATTGTCTCCACCAGCAATGAAGCGGTTTCTAAGGCGTCGGCCCTGTGCTAAGTGTTTTATAAGCATGAACCTATTTTTCATTGGATGAGAAAACTGAGCCCCAGGGAGTTTAGGTGCAGGTGCAACCTCTTCACTACTGGGCTGTCCTGAGACAGCAGGCTAGAGAGCTGACCTTGTGTGGCTGCTCTATCCACCCCCTCTAGGACCAGGAACGAATGAATGAAAATTCATTCTGCATTTAAAAACCATATTCCAGGGGCTTCTCTGGAAGTGCATATTAGTCTCTAACTTAAACCCAGCAATATCTGAAGTCTTTGGGAGTGGGGGTAGAACGGGTCTTAGAAATGGATATTATTTGGTCTAAGCAGGTAACCCTGGCCTCTGTGAGTTCTAGTACTGGAAGCCATGCTAATTCTTCTTTTTCCCTCATACCTTATACCCAAACCCCATCCGGAAAGGCTGTCAGCTCTACCTTCAAAGCACATCCGGAATCCAGCTGCTGTTTCCCCCAACACCGTGGCCACCTTGGTCTAAGCGTCATCCTTGCTTACTTGTGCTACAGCTGCTGAGCTGCTGTCTGGTTTCCCCTCTCTCCCGCTCTCTCCGCATCGTCTATTCTGAGCACTGCAGCCGGAGCAAGCCTGTCAGAACATAAATTGGATTGAGTCCCTTCCTCCATCTCACCCCAGGTAAAAACCAAATGGTCCTACAGTGGCCTGCAGATTCCCTACAAAATTTGGTCTCTCTGACTACATTCGCCACTTTTCTCCCCATTCCTTACTCTTTGCTCCCTCTGTTCCTGGTCCACGGGCCTCCATGGGAGCTGCCTGAGTACGCAAGTTGAGTTCTGCCTCTGAACTTGGCACTGGCTAATCTCTGTGCCTGGAGCGCCCTTCCCCCAGATATCCTCACGTTAATAACTACTCCCTCTGCCCCCTCGAACCCCTGCTCAGATGCCACCTTCTCAGTGAGGCCTACCCTGACCACCCTGTTTAAAATTCCAGCCCCCACCCTTCATTGCCAATCTTCCTTCCCACTTACCTTTTTCTCCATAGTGCATCATATAATGCACTTATTTATCATGTTTATCGTTCACTTCCCTCCCCTAGGATGTAAGCTCCTGAAGGCAAAGTTTTTGTGTGCTTTGTACCCCGCTTGCCTCCTAACATCTGCAAAAGTGTCTGGGACATTGTAGGTACTTAATAAATCCTTGTTAAATGCACAAATGATCGGGTGCTCCCTCGTCCCCAGGTGATGGCAGGTGGGGTAATGGACTGTCTTGGTTTGCCGAGTACTGACTTGGTTTTAGCAATGAAAGTTCAGCATCCTGGGAAACCCATTAGTCCTTGGCAAACTGGGATGGTTGGTCACCTGAATGACAGTCAAAAAGAGGCAAGAAGGGACAGCTGTCCTCGGGAGCCAGTGAGGCCTTTCCCCAGCCTGACAGTCGGGAGGAGGCGCCTGTCTTCACCTACATCACCAGGGGAGGGGTCGGGGAGAGAGAATGACTCCATCTCAGAAAAAGCCTTTTGAGTTATTGAAATTGCAGCTTATTATCAAGAAGAAAGTGAGTTTCTATTTCCCTGTAAGTGGCACAGGAGTAGAAAAATGACAGTGTAATGATGTTCCAGTGGAACAATTATTTTCCTGAGATGGAGCAACATAAAGTATCACCCTGATTATGCGCTGCCTTCTTGCCCCACCCCCCTCTGGCCTAGTTTCGTTGCCAATAAATCCTCTTCGAGCCTCTCTAACCCGGGACTGCCCTCTCTAGAGGGACCCGCTGACCAGGCCAGTCCTTGTCTGCCCCGCCAGCCCCTGCTTCCCCTAGGATGATTCATCCGGGCCAGTGCTGAGGGCAGAGGTGAGAGGAGGGGCTGCAGAGGGAAGGAGGCCACACAAAGGCTCAGGAGTAGCCCTGGGCCAGAGAAAAAAGCCTGTGGTGGAGAAAGGGAGTGAGGAGCAGGGATCAGAATGGGATTTCAAGGCAGCCTTGTTAGGACTGTCTGGGCATGAGAACAAAGAAGGATCACTTAGCAGGTGAGGATGGGTCTGAAAGAGCAGGGGACCTGGACTCAGCACAGGACTCATCCGTGCTGTCTCCGAGGGGGTATACGTGGAGACCTTTCTGTTATTATTACTACTATTATTATTTTAATATCACTATTCAATCAGGTTGTTTGGATCCTGAGTCTGCTTGTCTTAATCTTCGTGGGCTGCCACAACCAAATGCTACAGACTGGGTGGCTTCACAACAAAAGTGTATTTCTCATGGTTCTGAAGGCTGGGAAGTCCAAGGTCAAAGTGCCAACCTATTTGGCTCCTGGTGAGGGCTCTCTTCTTGGTTGGCAGACAGCCACCTTCTTGCTGTGTCCTCAGGTGGTGGAGAGAGAGCTGTAGTATCTCTTTCTCTTCGTATAAGGGCCCAGCCCTATTGGATTAGGGCCCCAGACTTATGATCTCATTTAACCCTTATCACTGCCCCATAGTCCTATCTCTTAATACATGAATTTTTGGAGAACACAAACCTTTAGTCCATAACACTATTTCTACAGACTGAATGTATTTCCCCCACCCCAAATTCCTATGTTGAAATCCTAAACTCCAATGAGAACAGAGCCCTGATGAATGGGATTAGCACCCTCGTAAAAGAGGTCAAAGAGCTCCCTCATCCTTTTTCCCAGGTGAGGTGACAGTGAACCAAGAAGTGGGCCTTCACCATACACCAAATCTACTGGCATCCTGATCTTGGACATCCCAGCCTTCAGAACTGTGAGAAATAAATTCTGTTGTTTAATCCACCCGGGCCAGGGCCTTCTGTTATGGCAGCCCTAAGGGACCAAGACAGCTGCTTAATTGAAATTGTTCCTTCTCGGACGTCCTCTTGTCCCCTGGACCCAGAGATTTGGTTTGACACCAGCCTCCTTTCAGCCCGAGGACTGCATCTTGTCCCCAGATATTTAAATCGGTGGTTCTCAAAGTGTGGTCCTTGGATGAGCAGCATCCACATCTACTGGGGACTTGTTGTAGATATAAATCCTCAGTCCTCACCACAGGTCTCCTGGGTAAGGGACAGGGCTGGAGTCCTGGGTTTTAACAAACCCTCCAGGTGGTTCTGATGCAAGGTTTAAGAACATCTGCTCCAGTAAAAGAATGCCGCCCATGAGAACCGCTGCTCTGTTTTCAAGCTTCAGAGTCAGCATGTTGATAAAAACACAGACTGCTTGGTCCCATCCCCCAGGTTTTGATTCAGGAGGGGTGAGGCTTGGTAATTGACACATCTGACACGTTCCCAGCTGACATGGGTGCTGCTGGTTCCGGAGCCACTGCTTTCCGTGGGCTCTTCTGGCATTTTCCTGAGAAGTTGTTCTTCTGGCTGCGGTAGAAGTGTGTCCCAAAGTGTTCTGTTTCCTTTACCTGGACTTGACTGATCCATGCTTCCTGAGGTGAGCTTGGGCTGTTGCTCAGCCCCCCAGTGTCTGGCGTTGGCAGTGGAACACCCACCACTCCCTGGCCAGAGCGCTGCCCAAGCAATTGCTGCCTCTCAATTCAGGTTCAAACTGGAGGAGGCCAATAGGCCCACATGGCCTGGCATTCAGAGTTGGTGCCCTGTCTCTGACCTGGCCTCTTTTGCCACCTCTATTTCTAGACCTAAGCAGGACTCAAGCCAGCATCTGGTCTGGGCCCTGTTTGCTCACTGTTGGTGAAGCACTGCCTTACCTGTGCTTTAACCTCCTCCTAGATACCTGGGTCCTCTTTGGCACCCAGATACCACATTGGCCTTGGCTCCTTATTTTATTTTCTGCTCTTGAACCTGGATGGGGTAGTCAGGGTGCTATAGGGCCTACAGATTGTCAGACTTCATCCATAGCCTCCTCTTGCTTCCCCACATTTCTGAATATGGCCTGCTAGGAGGTTACTCCTAGCCTCTGTGTTGTGTGACCCCCCTCCTCGGTACACCCCAAGGTGCCCACCTCCTGCCATTCCCTCCACACACCCTCAGCACTGGCATCAGCACCAGTCTCCATGGACTGGCCTACCTTGGTGGGCACGTCTTGCCTGTGCTGCCCGCTCTCAGCTTGCCCAGCAGCTGTAGAACGTCTTCCAGGCTGGGCCACGTCTTGGGATACGACAGCTCTCAGGTTGCTCCTAGCAATTAGAGAGGCAGAGTTGCGAAACTACATGTTGCTTGGCCTATGAAGAATGGGCCGAGCTGTTGGCCAGGCTGCCAAGTCCTGAGGATAAAGGACAGGTGGTGGGTTTTTATCACGTTGTTATCAATTATAAGGGTCCTTCAGCAATTGCTGGCTGGGAATGAGGGGAATGAGGAAGCCTGTGGTTTTTGTCCTAATTTGTTTGGTTTGGGGCTGGACCCCAAGCTCAGGAACCATAGTAATTAGCCCAGCTGCAGAATTGGGCAAATGTAGCACATGGCTGTCATTGCTCCAAGGGGCTGGGCTGGCACTGGAGCCACTGGCTCTAACAAGGGCTTTTGTCAGCTCTGGGGCTGTGATTGCAGTGGTGGATGTGGAGGGAGCTGGGGCTTTGATTTCCCAGCCTCTCCCTCTCCTGTCCCTCTTGAGGAGCTGCCCCATTGCTGAGTCTAGAAGTGGGGTTGGGGGGGGACCCTTGGGATCAGGAGGGCAGAGGAACAGGGACAGCACAGCCTCTGAGTGGCTGGAGGCTCATTTGTTAGAGAGGTTGGGGTTTGGTGCTCTCTGAGCAGGGAAAAGCAGAGAGAAGGGAGCATCACAGACACATGCAAATGGAAGTTGTGCATAGGCCCAGAGCTCTGGGGAGAGAGCATCTGCAATTTGCCAAGCCAACCAGAAAATTAAAAAGAAGGCTCCACATGCATGCTGAAGCCTGGTTGGAAGTGGGTACAGTCAGAGCATTTAAGGATTCTGGGCCCAGTGAATGGGGCTTTATGTCAATCATTGATGGAGCTGGGCCTGGGGGGCATCTTCCCATGGTGGGTTCCGAGTTTCATGTGGAGATGCATCTGTAAGGCCCATCACTGGAGACACAGCTGTGGGAGACGTATGTGCTGGGACACGTCCCGTGGCTCTTGTGGGGGCTCCTGGGCTTCTCGGGGAGACTTCCGCACCCTGGGTCCCCTCTGTCCTTCCCCAGCCCTACATGAGATGCCTCCTCCTCAACTTACCAGTGCTGATGGTTATACCACCTTCAGGCACTTGGCTACTGTGTCCAGACCTGGTGGCATGTGGCCAACTCTAGCTCTTTGCTTTTAATGGTAGGACATAATGGCAGGATGGCTCTGGGAAGACTTCAAGAAGACACTCGTACTCATAAAAGCAGGTGAGGACTGGAAAACATAACTGAGGGTTGCCTCGATAACCTATTCCAGAACTGTCACTAGAAAGTCAAATGGGTTGCACTGAGACCTGGCCTCTCTGGAGGGTGGAGAGGAGGAGCCCATCAGCCTGAGGCATTGGGGGTTCTCTGCGTGGACTCACGGCCTGATGCCTACCTTGGAGCTATGGACTCACCAGCTACAGTTTTCTTCCTTAGTGGAGCTGGTCTTCTCTGCCTTGAGCCCAGAGGGTCAGCCCCTGCAGTGCCACAAGGGGCCACAGAGCCAGTAGGAGGTGAGCAGAATGGGAGGGGATGCCGGGCCTCTGCCTATTTGGGACCAACTGCCCCCTGTCTCCCCCATGTAGAGATCTGTTGGACATCCTCCCTCTTCCTCTCAGCAAGACAGGATGCTGCTCTTATCCAATCCATGGCAAAAAGCAGATTGGCTTTTTATCATGCCCTGGCCATTTCCAAATAGTATGAACAGACAGAGAAGAGGCCACCTCGGCAGGACTGCAGGCAGTGCAGTGGCAGGCCAGGGGAGAAGTGGGTCTGAGAGCAGGGCCAGGTGCACACGAGGCCTGCGGACTCAGGTGTGGTGTGAGGAAGGTGGGGTGCATCATCCCTCAGTGTAGGTGGGCTGCAAGCCAGGGCGACACAGACTCTGCCTCCACCCACGTCTTTGGCCTGTACCACTTCACCCTGATGACCTGCCACCTCCCTTGTGAGCTTTGTCGCACTGATTCCATTCCCTTTCCCCCAGAGCGAGCTCTGTTCGTTGTTGGAGGCTCTGGCCTCTCGCACAGTAGGACCTCAGCTAAATGGGTCAAGGGAAGCGAGGGAGATGTCGCTGCTGGGCCCAGAGCGGGGGTGGTGGCGGCTGTGGGTTCTTCCATCTCGTGTCTTTCTCTTCTCGTGTTCACTCCCTTCTTCGCATTCTACCAACCGTCCCTTTCTCTCTTCTCACTTTCTCTATTTCCTCCCCTGGCCTGGGCCTTGCTTGTTCTTAGCCACACAGGCAGATGTACAGTATTTACAGTACACACGCTCAGCTGGGATCTCCCCAAAGGCCCAATCCCAGCATGAAAGTATGCTGCCAGGGTCCCCTGCATGTGGCCTCTCCCTGCGGAGTTCTGGGAGGCCTGCGTCCGACTGCCCTCCAGGGCGGGCTGGGCAGAGTAAGACTGACTCCATGAGCGGTCACTCTGACTGTACTGCACACCCCATGTTCTCACCAGACTTGCTGGTTCTTAAAATTCCTTTAAAGGAGTAGAAGACTTTCACAGGCCACTGTGAGAAATAAACTTTATTTTCCTAACGTGACAGACTCTGTGTACATTGCAGCTCCGCTCCCAGAAGATTTATCAATTGAGGCAGCCTTGTGAGAAAGCGCAGACTATTAGAGGTTAGTGCCTTTTATGTACGAGACTAATTTGCAGCATAGAAAATAATAGTAGAGATATTTTTAGAAAGGAAGGGTCAGTGGGGGGAAGAGGGACAAATGTCAGGATTCCATCAGTGATTTGCTCTAAAAGTCAATTTCTTAGAGACTATCCAAAAATCGGTACACAGCTACCCTAGCTGACTATAGCTCCTATCTCTACATCTACTGCCATGGAAATAATCACCAGTGTGGACAATGAATGATCCAGGAATTCTGCAGGATTCTCATCCATCCAAGAAGGCGTTTATCTCACATGCTGGTGTCCAGCAAGCAGTGGCCCTTTAAATGAACCTGGCTTGCCCATGCGTCCAGTTCCACCTTTGGAACTCTAAAAGCAACCCCAGTACGGTCAGCAGACTTTAGGATGGGCCCCCATAATCTCTGTCCCTTGGTATTCACTCACTTGTATAGTCCCTTCCCCTTTGGTGAGGGCTGGATGCATGAATTTGCTTCTATTGCATAGAATATGACAGAAGTAGTGACACAACACTTCCAAGATCAGGTCATAAAAGGACTGTAGCTTCCACCTGGAGAGCTTGCTCTCTCTCAGTTTCTCTGTCACTTTCTGTTTCTTTCTCTCTCTCTTTCCCCAGTCACCAGCTACCATGTTTGAGGACCCTCAGGAAGCATCCAGGGAGGTCCATGTGATGAGGAATCGAAGCCGTCCTTAAGCACTGGAGTGAGCTTGGAATTGGATCCTCCTTTCCGGAGGCTTGGGATGAGGCACAGCTCCGGCCTCCAGCTTGACTTCATCCTCACCAGGAACCTTGAGCCACAGGCATCCAGCAAAGGCATGCCCAGATCCCTGACCCACAGCAAAGGTGAGATAGTAAATGTTTCCTGTTTCAGGACACTAAGTTTTGGGGTAATTTGTTATGCAGCAATGGATCACTAATATCCCCAGATATCACCAGTTCTTGCTCTCTGGAGTTCCTTCAGGCTCCCTCCCACTTGCCACTGTCCCTGCATCCTGTCTTCCTGCTTCCTAACCAGCCCCGTGTCCTGGCCTATTGCTTTGGCCCCTATCTCTAGCTCCTCCTCTAGCTGCTTGATGAATGGTCAGGTCTTGGCCTTGTCATGTGGCTTTGACCTTGGCCCTTCCCCAGACACAATGTTGGGGATCTGCCTTCCACCTTTGCACTTCACCAGCTTGTGTAAGAGATCACCTCCTGAGCCCCACGCTGGCCAGGCTCGCCTCTCACCTGCCCCAGGTCAGACCCAGAAGCAGGATCAGAAAACAAGATGACTTACTAGAGCAGGAAAGCTTAACCAGACACCTTGGCAAGACTCTCAGGGAAAGAAAGCTGAAACAAGCTCCACATCATGAGAAAATTCATCACACTGTAGCCCTGCACCCCACTCTCTTGGTCTGCCTATCAATCAGGACTTTCCTGCGTTTGTTAGCTGATGGATGGCAAATTGTTGGCCCATTACTTTGTAAAAACAAGATGTTGTTTTCAGATATTTTTCTTTCCTCCCGCCCCCCCTCACTTAAAAGCTTTCATTCTTTAAGCCCAGTTGGCATTTCATTCATTATTATCATTATTTTTGGAATTTAGACATTACAATGGTTGGGTCTGGATTCCATTATGAAGCTCTGGTGACTTAGGGTAAATATTCTCTGAAACTGAGAGAGTGTTTGGCTACTTTCTCTCAGTCTCCCCTGGTTTCCTGATAGGGTCAGGCCTTGGAGTAAATCAGAGGCCAACCCAAGGTTGGGCACAGAACCAGAATTCAATTCATACTCCCTGGATTGCAGGCAGACGTTGACCACTCACATTGAATGCAATGTTTCTGTGTGTGTTGCGGGGCATCTAACCAAGGCTGGAAATTGGATACCACATTCCTCGTCTACTGTCTCTAAGGAAATATTGCACTAATAGGTGAAGATGCTTGGTGACAAGAGATGAGCCTTTCATATAGACATGCATAATAAATGTGGGCTGAAATGATGGACAAAGACAAAGGCCCACTGAGGACCTGGGTGGCCACTCCACCCACTCTCCCTGGATGATTTTGGCTATGATCATACTTCAGTCATCATCTATGACCTGATAATTCCCAAAGCGTTATCACTAGACCATCATTTCTCGGGAGCTCTGGACCCCTGCATTTAGCACCTCACTGGACACTTGGCATTGAATGTCCCTAAGGAACTGAAACCTCTTCATGTCCAGAATTGAACTTACTATCATTCACCCAAAGTTGCTCCCATCCTCCCTCTCCCACCTTCTGGAATCCTCTACTTTGCTCAAGCCAGAAACCTGGGGTCAGACGTGGCTCCGCCTGTACCCATGGTCAGTCACCGGGTTCGGTTTCTTCTGTATCTTGCGTTTCCCTGGAAGGGGCCACTTCTGTCCATCCCACTCCATTGTCACTGTCATGTCTCTCCTGGCTTCTAGGGTGGCCTGTGGTTAGTTCATCTTCCACCCGCCTGCCAGAGGGATGAACCCAAGAAGTAGCTCTTCTCATATCACTCTGCTGAAAACCACTCATTGAAGACTCTTTGTCACCCTTGGGGTAAACTGTGAGCATGGCCAGCAAGGCCCTGCCTGGTCTGATCTGGCCCTCCTTCCCTCTCAAGCCTGATGATTTTTCATAACACACCTTCCATTTTACATTTCAGATACCGTGAACTGCTTACAGCTACTCTCTCATGCCTTTGCACACAGGATTTCTTACCTGGAACTCTCTTCCCCTCGACTCACCGTGTGGCCTGAGTTTCTTCCTCTCTGTCCTGCCAAACTCAGCTTAGACGCCACCTCCCCTGAGAAATCTTCCCTATCCCACAAGCCTGAGCTGGGTATTCCCTGGTGTGCTTCTGTGTCACCCTGTCCTTACTCTGCCATCATAAATACCTGTGCGCCTTCTTGAGAGCAGGGATGTCCGTTGTATCCCGTGCCTAGAATGGAGCCTGACCTACGGCAGGGAATTAGTAAGTGACCGGCCAACAAAGGAACATCGAAAATCGACTGAGGGGACGTTTTCCACCTTCTAGGTACCAATGCGTAGTAAAAACCCCGTGCATCCAACCCGTCCAGCAAGGACAGTGGGCTGGTGTAATAGAATGGGCACTAGGCTCAGGCTCTGGAGGCTGTGGGTTTGAATCCCAGTTCTGCCTCTTATTAGGAGGAGCCTCAGTTTGCTCAGCCGTGGAGCAGAGCTCTACACATATCCTACAGGGTTGGCATGAGGCGTACACAAAGCCCCATGTGCTAATGTCCCTACCTCAGTGAACGGCTGGACGGATGGAGTTGTCCCGTCTGCTCCCACAGAAACCTGTACCCAGGGCAATGAACTTGTGCTTTCAAGAGCAGGGCTGACAGAGCAGACTTGATAAGGACCCCGGTTGTCGGATATGATAATAATAGTCTCATTTATTAATATAAAGGCCTGCTAATAGAGGCGGCACTTTTAATTAGCCAACACGGCCACGATATTAATTTTTATCCAGAGTTATTTAAGTCCGGGAGCCTTCTTCCCCTCTTCTGTTAGCACTTAGCTGGAGGGCGATTGAGAACATTTGTAATTGGATTTCTGTGCAGGACTTAATTATAAGGAGACAATAAAGCCCCTGAAATGTGGCAGGTTCTACCCAGCTAACTATTATTTTCCAGAGACACGCTCAGACCAATGAATGCACAGATTTATCTAAATTATAATTTTTAAACTTAACAAAGCTTCACTTCCCCCTCCCCCGCAGGCCAGAGAGGAGTCTGCAGAGTGCAGATTTGCAGGGAGGAGGGAGGAGAGGCGGAATACTTCATTCCTGTAATCAAGTCTTTCACTCCATGGGCCACTGAGCGGCTTCCCCAGGCCCCTCGGGATCTCGGAAGTGTATTTTCTTCCCTTGGCCAAATGGCTTATTAATAGAATTGGCTTATTTATATCTCACCCAGAAAAATCCCAAAGTGATACAGCAACGGGGAGATATCGAGCCAATTAGTTGTTGGGCTTGTTGTCGTGGGGGGAAATCTAGTTATTAATTTACTGCCCTTCACCGGTGGCGGAATCGATTCCGAGGAAACCAGAAGGAAGAGGAAGCAAAGCCACGTGTTTCAGACCATCTGAGAAAACTCAGAGACAAGGCTGAGCCATTTAGACCCTCAGCAAAGCCGTCTAAGCTTAGGAGAGCGAGGCCTGCGGTCTGCTCTGTGGCCACCAGGTGTGGGGCAGACACCAGCCTCTACCGGGCATCTACGCTGGGCCTGACTGTTTACATAATTATTGCATTGGGTTCTCGCAACCACTCTGTGAAGTGGGCTTATTTCAGCCCCTGCACAGAACGAGAAACTCGTGTATCATTCCCTCAGTGTTTGTTGACTCCCCTGTCATAAGATAGGCCTTGGAGACGTCATGGTGGGTAAGAGAGAACCTGTCCTCCGGAAGTATATTTTCTCGCTCAGTGAAGAGACTTTCCCAGGATCGTGGGCCAACATTTGTACTTGGCAGGGCTAGGACGTGAAAGCTTCTGCCATGCCAAAGTGTGGGGAATCGCTTTGCCTTCTCCTGAGTGCCAGGTTTTGAGGGCGGTGTGACCTCTTACAAAGCACACGTGTAGCACACGCCATCCCTCCTCCCTACTAGGCAACCTCAGGGGAGGAAAAGAGGTCACCTATTCAGTTCAGAGGGCCCGCTGAGATGAGGGAATGGGAAAGGACCTTTTGCTATCCTATGAGAGTCATTGTGGAAGATGAGGAGTTTAGGAGTGCAGCATTTTTCTTTAAAGAAAATCTGCAATTGTCATGATTACATTTGTAGAAATCTGGGGTGGGTGGGTCAGAAACAGATTTAATGCAATAAAATAAAATTCTCCCACAATTCCACTGCCCTGTTCAGATCACACTGTAACTTACTGTGAACACTTTTCCAAATCATTAAAAATTCTCTATGGACACAATCTCCAGTGAAAATACTATATTCCATCTTGTGGATATATTACCATTTATTTAACTTTCTCATATTGGCAGATATTTAATTTGTTTCTACTTATTATTATAAATAAAAGGCATGTACATATATGTTTATCCTTACTGTTACTTGCTCAAAAATGAAGTGAAATTATTACAACGTAGAGAATGAATATTTTAAAGGCTTTTGAGACTTATTGCTATCTTGTATTCTAGAAATACTGTATAAATTTCTATCACGCCAACAGTGTGTGAGAAGGCCCATCATTGTATCGTACCTTTCTTCATGAATACTCCGCGTGGACTTTTACAAGCATTTGCCAACTCGATAGGGCAAAAATCATATTTCATTATTGTGTTTTCATCACATATATTGATTGCTACTGAGCTTCAACATTCCTTTGTATGCGTAAACAATCATTTGGATTTCTTCCGCAAATAGCCTATTCTTGTTCTTTGCACATTTTTCTTTTGGGTTTAATGGGGTTTTTTATGTGTATAAATGTTATTTACTGTCTTTTAAGAACATTAACTTTTTGATGTTTTTGTTGCACACATTTTTCTCAGGTTGATTTTGCTGTTTATTTTTACTTTCTATGATGTTTTTTATGGAGATGGTTTGAATTTTTATGTAGCCAAATATATCTGTTTTTTCTTTGTGATTTCTCCAATTGCTTTTATGCTTAGAAATTGCATATCCACACTCAATTCATCTGAAATTTATTTTGTTCTATGTTGCATGGTGAGGATTTAAACTGAATTTTCCCCCAAATAGTTAACCATTTATCCCTACATCATCTACTAAAGAATGTTTTCTTTCCCCATTGGCTTGGATGACACTTTTATCACATGCTAAAATTTTTTTTTTGATATACAGTAGACCCATTCTGAGCTGTCTCAGTCTGTTCATTTGGTTCTTATATTACAACCACACTGTTTTAATTATTGTGTCTCTATACTTTCACATATTTTAGAATATGACATATTTGTATGTGAAATTTAGCATTTGAATATCTGATAGGACAAGCCCCCCACAATTATTCTGTTTTTAAGAAAACAGGCTACTCTTGTTTAAGTATTTTCCAAATAAATTATAGAATCATGCTGTCTAAAAAAAAATCAATCCCATTTTGGAGTTTTTAAAGAATTGGATTTAACATATATCTTAATTTATGAAGCATTTGCATCCTTATACTATTCAGTCTTACCGTTAAGGAAAATGGCACGTTATTTTTTTCCCTCTTTATGTTGTTTTTGGGGCTTTAATTCTTTCATCTAAATGAAATTTTAGTGTAAACTGTGGGATGAGAATCAAAATTAATTCCTGTCAAATAGCCAATTTTCCCAAATCCCAGTTTTTGCATAACTCACACCTTCTCCAATGATTTCTAATGCTTCTTTTATCCTTTAAAGTGTATGTGGAGAGGGTAGAGTTTGTTTCTAGGCTGTCTGTTTAATCCCATTGGCCTGTCTACGCCTGTGCTAATGCCATATTATTTTGATTACTGTCTGGTCCTTCCCTACTGGCTAGAAGCGCCACCCGCTCCAGATGGCTCGTGGTGTCCCTGCCTGCTTTGTCCCAAACCAGGATTCATTTCCTGAATACAGAGTTGGCTCCTGGGTCAGAGCCTCTGGTCGGAGGCTTTTCAGGGCCTCGAGGGGCTCCGATGCAGCAGTCTGATGCCAGGGTTAAGGCTGCAGTTCAGAAACACCTGGGCTGGTGGAGACGGTTTCCGATCCCTGCCACCGTCCTTCTCTCGGGTCAGCACAGCCAGATGCTGGCCGGGAGGGAGCTCCCGACTTCATACTCCTCAGGGAGGGATGAGGATCCGGAATGTTTCAGGGAGGCGGTGCAAGATGACAACGATATGCTAAAAATCCCTTCATTTCTCCAGTGCCTGCTTTGTGCCAGGCCTGTGATGAGGACTTTATACACCGTAGCTCTAAGTTACTCCACATTCACATATCTGGGTATTGACATAGTTCCCCCATTCCGTGTTTAATGGCCTATAGTGTTCCATCTTGCTGATAATTCACAATTAAAAAAAAAAAACACCATATTCTAAATGCTGTCTGGAAGGGGCAACCCATGAACAGAATGACAGTGAAGAAGGATCTGGTCATAGGAGAATACGACAAATTTGCTTTGTGGGGGAATTTTGCATTTGGGGTTCATGGGAAAAGAAATAGTAACATTATCATTCTTATAACTTTGCTTTGATGCCAATAGAACCCTGGGCTAGGAACCCAGGCACCTGTGTTCTTCTCTTGACGTTTTCCTTTTGCTGACTCTGAGTTTCTTTGTGAGACGTTTTCTTTCCCTGGTTCTCAGATTTCATTGTGCCATTCTGATAATCACAGCTATCATGAAACCACAGAAATAGAGTGCCCCAGAGGTCAAGTGACCTGCCCCAGGTCACAGGGCCTGCCATTGCCTTTGCAGACCTCACCTCCACCAGCCTCGTGGTTTCGGGGAGGCAGAGATGGAGGGTTTGGCCCTCCTTTGAAGAAAGGCCTGGAGAGACCCTTCCTTAAGATTCACGCCCAGCCCAGCTTTGACCCTTCAAAGTGTTCTTCCATCTAAGGAGGGGCCTATGCCTCCTGGACGTCTGCATATCATTCTGGGTGCCCAGTGGGGCCTTTTTGACTGCACTTTGCAGAAGGGAGGGGAAGGGCTGCGAGGGTCCCACCTGAGCCCTGAGGCTGTCCTGTTTCTTACTCACACGACCCCTACCTCACCTCTCTCACCTTTCCCATCTGTAGGAGCCAGGCCATCCTTCCAGTTTCCCTTGGAACAGGCCAGAGTGGTCACAATGTTGCTATTTTGCCTCCGCAGAGTCTGTGGACTGCTCGCCTTGCCATGATTATCTCACCACCTTGCTCTATTTCTGTCTCGGTTCACAGAAGCCTCAAAGTGACACAGGCGCTGGGGGCAGGGATTCCTGGGGCAGGTTGGGGCTTTGAACCCTAAGACTCTAATTCCAGTTTGACCTTTGGTCCTTCTGTCTACCTATCCTGCCTAATAAGGAAGGTGGTAGATGTCAGAACCAGATGGGACCTTAGGGCACCACTAGTGTTTCTGGGAGCCTTGGGTTGCTCTGCGGCACTGAGCGCCCAACACAGGATGAGAGTGTGTGTGGGGCGAAGCCTGGTTCAGGACGGGAAGCTGGAATGAGTTGTGCCTTGACTTCCTTCCTATCTGTGTTTCCACCAGAGCATCTCTGCTTAGCTCTGGATTCTGTATGAGTATTTCTTTGATAGAAAGTTGAAAACTACTGATCTTTTTTTAAGCCCCTTCAATTTATAAAGGAGAAAGCTGAAATTGAGAAAAGAGAAAGGCTTTAAGACCACCCAAGTGGTTTTGTGGCAGATTAGGGCCTTACAAAGAGACAGGCCTGATGGCAGGGGACACATTCCTGAGGACATTGACTTAGTAGCAGGACCTACCTCCCCGGGAGTCTTGTGGATTTCTGCATCTCGCCCTCCCTCTGGAAGAGGCCCGAGGGCCCAGGATGCTTGAGTGCTGCTCTTGCAGGCTGGCTCTGAGCAGCAAGGCCACCTACCCCTTCTGACTTGAGCGCTGTGTGCTAGAACAGGCAAGGGTCCTTCCCTGAACCCCAAAGAGCAATGGGCCTTTCTCCGTGGACACTGGTGCCACAGCTTGTGAAGATCTGGGGTCAAATGCCAAGCATGTCACTAAACTCTGTGTGATTTTGAATTTGTTATATAATCTCTCTGCGCCTCGGTTTTCTTATCTCGAAAATGGTAGTAAATAATATTTGCTTTTTTGGGCTTTCATAGGATTCACTCAGATCATGTCTGCAAAGTGCCAATGACAATGTTAGTTACACAGTGAATGCACAGTAGACATACTAAATCATTCCTGCCAGGTGAATGTCACGGCCAGGGAAGCTCACGAGATTGAAAGGTCAGGTCCTGGGCCTTTCCCAGTGCTTGGCACAGAGCAGAGAATATAAATGGCTCTCTGAAGATGTAATGAAACAAACAATTGAACAGGGATACTCTCTGAGGTTGAAGAAAAACTTAGCACCCCTCCAGCATGTTGGGGGAAATGGCTAAGAGGAGTGACAATGTGTGTTTCTGATCTCTCCCGTCATTAGTAGCCTTCTAACAGGTAAATGGAGTTGAAGCAAAAACTCAGGCTGCCTCCAATGTGGAGGAGGATGAGGTGGATTCCTGTAGCTCAGGGTTCACTGCCATTATCCGAGACTCAGCTCCGACAAGATCTTGTGAGTTTTAAAGTCACTGAGAGTCAGTTTCAGGTAGAGGTGGAGTCAGACATCGGCAGGTTGGGGGGCTCCCTTCATAGTCCTCCAGTACCTGGCCCTGCAGGCTCTTCTCCCATGGGGCTGAGGCACTTTGCAATGCTGCAGTGTGCCAGAGGATGACGATAATGACCATGGCAAAAAGAGAATTCCAGGGGAGCTTTTCTACAATGCGTCCTCAAAGTTGGGGCACCTGTGATGGCACGCAGGGACTGAGAAATGGAGCCCAGTGAAGGTGGGAGACCAGAGAGAGACAAGGCTGGGGAGATGGAGCAGGAAGGTTGGAACACTGCATGATTCTTGGAGATCAAATAACCAAACATATGTTTTGGGTTTTTTTTTTTAAACCAGTTTCTGCTGTGTGCTTCTTGGGTGGGTCTCTTATAAATAAGCTGGGGTAATACAGACATGGACAAGTTCAGGAGAAAGACCAGATGGAGGATGGCTTCCAGGTTTTCCCACTCCCAGTTATTCCCTAGGATGCATCTGAGAGTCGCCCACTTCCCTGATCTGGAAGCCAGAACCCTCCCTGCCCCTGGAAAGCCCTCCACACCCTGTTGATGTCTGTTCCTTTTCTTCTTTGGTTCACCAGTAAAGGGTGGGATCTTTCAAAAGCATTTTCTATTAGGAGACTAAGGGTGAAAGAAACCAGATAAGAAAGCGTCAAAGGGGATGGATTTACAGATCACATGGACTTAGCTTTGGTTTCAGTGTTTGATGAGCAAATTGACTTGTCTGTTCCTCACTGTGATGGTTAATTGCACGTGTCAACTTGGCCAGGCTCTGGGGCCCAGTTGCTTGGGCAAACACCAGTCTAGATATTGCTGCGAAGGTATTTTTCAGGTGTGATTCCCATTTACGATCAGTAGACTTTGAGTGAAGCAGGTGACCCTCCTTGGTGTGGGTGAGCCTCATCCAACAGGTGGAGGCCTTCGGAGCAAAGACTAAAGTTCCCCAAAGAAGAAGAAATTCTGCCTCCAGGCTGCCTTTGGACTCAAGACAGTAACATCAACTCTTGCTGGAATTTTCAGCCAGCCAGCCTGGCCTACAGATTTCAGACTTGCCAGCCCCCACAATTTTGGGAGCCAATTCCTTAACATCTTTCTCTCCCCCCGCCCACACATGTATTTTATTGGTTTCTTGGTTTTGTTTCTCTGGGAAACCCTGACTAAGATACTCATCCAAAACCAGTTGGGGATGGAGGTGCCCAGACTCCTCCCTGAGGGCAGACAGGTGAGCGCCCCTCCCAGGTGTGGCGAGTGCACTGTTCCCTTTCCTACTCGGCTTCCCTGGCTTCTTGCTGGGAATAGGCCCTTCTGGGGTCTGTGCTCTCTGCCTCCAGCCTATCTGCTCCTGTCTGTTGCTTTCATCCCAAATCTATGGGCTAGACCTGCCCCTGGCACTCTGGGTGAAGGAGCATCTTTCCTACTAGGCCCCAAACACTTTTTGGACGACCCTTGACCTGACTTTCAGGAGTTCATCAACTGACTTTGCAGTCACCTGGGCCTTTCTATGGCCCTAGCATATGGAAATCTGGCTTTCCATGTCTCTTTGCTACTTTCCATTTATCTGGAACATATTTATCGGCTGGTTGAGATCTAGTTCTGCCAATGGGTGAAAGATTCTTCTCCCAGTTTTCTAGGTCAGCGTCCATGCCTAGTCTCTTATGGACTTAACTCTCAGGCACCAACTTTCGTTTTTGAAACTTAAGTATATTAATTAAGCTTCTTCCCACAGCCAGATGGAGACCCTCATCTCTTTCTGCCTGTAGGTCCTGCCAGACTACCTATAAAAGAAGGATTCTTTCTCTCGTTCATTTACCTATTGTAATACTTACTGAGTCCATGATATACATTATCTTATTTAACCCCTACAAAAACCTTACTTGATATATATATTATGTACATATAATATATAATATATATTATATACTTATTTAACCCCTACAAAAACCTCACTTGGTCTATAGTATTATCCTCATTTTATAGATTTGAAAATTGATGCCCTGAGAGGTTATATTACTTGTCCCAGACCACACAGCTTAGAGGATGCAATTCAACCCAAGACAATATGAATCCGAATCCAAGACCTGTGCTCCTAGCCGGGGATACATTAGACTTAGCAATCAGAAAGGAATAAGGAGTGAAGAATAAAGATAAATGAGGCAGACACAGAAAGCAAAGCTGGGAATAGGATGAATATAATCACACGCAGCAGAAAGTGTTGCACATGTGTTATTGGTGGGCCGCGCATTTGGCTCTAATCTTCCAGCAGCCAACGCAAAACAGGTGGGAGCCTCTCTGCCTTTCAGCCGACTTGCTGAGCAGAGACGTGTGACAGCTTGTGGTGCCGACGCGATCGAGCACAGATCACCGGCAGCACCCACCTCCCTCAGTTCTCTCCTGTGGCTTGTCACGCAGGCTTTGCCCTCAAATTGAGGAGCTCAGATCTCTGAGAATCCTATCGACGCAGTTTGGCAAAATTATTTTGCATTTGTAGTAAGAATGATGTATAATTCCTACTAAGAAAAGGGATAAGTCTTTTTCTCATAGAATAATGATTTGGTGTTGACGTTAGATTGTAAACTCTGGGAAAGCTGTAAATTTAGTACTTAGTTTTCTTCCCCCGTATTTGCCTAATAGTGCCTAGACTGGTGTCATGCTCATAGCAAATAATGAATCGACACTGAGTGTGTTGAACGAATGTGAGTATTAATGAAATCGGAAGAGTATGCCCATAGCATCTGCTTGTTACAAGAGGCCGGATCCATTTCTGGGGAGGACTACCAAGTATTAAATAGTTCTAGAGCTAATGACAGTGTGCAGTGGAGAAAGCGTGCGATCTGATCTTTGGAATCAGACCTCCCTAGCTCTACCACTTAGTAATTGTGTGGTCTTAAGAAAATCCCTTAGCCTCTCTGAACCTCAGACTGACAAAATGGAGCTCTCCCATTGCATGAGATTGAGAAGTCTACAAGAAACGATGTTCCAGTGCCTGGAATTTGGGGTAGGTGGTTCACAAGTTCCATTCATTCAATCATTTATTCTATTGGAATATACTTACTGGGCATCTGCCGGGGGCCAAGGACTGTGCTCTGTCCTGGGAATACAACAGTGAAAAACACAGACCAGGTACCTGGTAGCTTCCCTCCTCTCCCTTCTCCGCCTTCCTGGAGATTGGTAGTTTCGGCAGCAGGTATTTAGTGATAGCATGGGGACACCCAAAATCTCAGTTGCTGAGGGGAGACACAGGGAGCAGCAAGAAGACCAGACAAAACTCAGCTGCACAAGGATTCCAAACAGAGAAATGGCCCTCTTTAATCCCTCCTCTGCCCAAGTTACCCTGCACCCAGCCTCTTGTCATGCCCAGGGCCCAGAGAGGCAGTGACAGAAGCAGGTCTCATCTATTAATAATTGCCCCATCCCACTCTAGAGCTCACCAGGGTCATATTATTGCTTTTGCTGAAAAAGTACACCTTTTGCACCGGTGCAATATAGTGCCTGCAGGGTTCTAGGTTTGCATTTCAAAGAGAAGTAGAAGATGGTTGGGAAAAAAAATAACAACTCTCCAGTGTACTCCCCAGGCCCATTGTGTGGTTGAAAACAATGCACTAATTACACTCAGGCCGCAGCACTGCGCTCTTCCTCGCCTCTCTCCTCCTGGCTCCTCTTGGTGTTGTGTTTGCATTTTTCTCACCCTCAGGATAAGCATTTGCATCTCTCCCCTCTCTCTGGGAAGGGAGTGTGTGTATATGTGTACAAATGTACGGGGTGTGGAAGAGGGACACACAGACACCATAAACCCAGAGGTTGCTAAGCAGGGACTGAAAAATCTTCCCAAGAATTTCTCTTTGAAACTGTAAGCACACACTGTATTTATTAACATGCACTTGTTTACATGCTTTTTGTTTTACAAGTCCTAGGCCCCGTTGTTATATGCAGGTTGGCCTTTCCTATTAGACTCAGGTGGCCTTGAGAGCAGGGTCTGTGTCTCCCGCATCAGACTGGAGGCCCCCTGAAGGCAGGTACTGCCCCTCATCCTTCAGGAGGCTCTACTGTTAGTGCCTGGCACAGGGCTGAAGACCCAGAAAACTCTCCTGGCCCCATCACCATGAAGAGAGCAAATGTCGGTTTCCCTGCATGCTCAGTTGAGATGTCAGATGGATGGGTTCTTGACTTATTCTCATCTATTCCTCTTAGCAGTCCGAGAGCAGAAGCATCACGCATGCACTCTGGAGTACCAGAAGGAAACACAGAAGGATGGAAGCGTAGAAGAGGGCAGGAGGCGTGGCCTCAGGTTAGAGGGAGTCCAAGGCTTGGGAATCCTAAGATCAATTCCCTGCATCTAAGCCTCATTGCAGGATTGTGAAGTTTCTCCTGCCTCTGACTTCAAGTCAGCCCAACTACTTTCCTCCCTTAGGCTGGGGCCTCTCTCTTGTCTCTTGCCTGTGCTGGGTCTAGAAGCACATGCTATCTGGCATCTTTCCCTTGATTTACCTTTAATCCCTCCACTGAAAATAAAAGAGAAGCAACAATAGAAACCCTTCCCAATGCATGGCTGCAACATTCCTTTTTTGGAATCCTTATGATTTTCACCACACTAAAACATCGACGAGGACGAGGATCATGCCTTTCTCGTTTATTGCTTTATCCCCCAGCATTTGCCGCAGTGCCAGGCCATGCTCAATACATGTCCTGTACAAAAGAATGCATGTACTTCTCAGGAAGGGCTGGGAGTGGATCTCCTTCTTCTTTTGAGACCTCACTTCACCCCTGGGAAGGGTCCTCAACCTGCAGAGTCCTACACTGGCAGCCTCCAGTGGAGGAAAGCTGTATTCTGGGGTCTTGGAGCTAGGGGGCAGTGTTCACCTGCTGGTCAAGCTGGAGCAGCGCGTGCACGCGTGTGTGATGATGATGATGACTGGACATTAATATGCTCTGGTTTCAGAGAGAATTCTAGAACCTCCTCAAAACAGCTCATCTGTCCATGAGTACCTTTCTTAAATATGACCACGAAATGTTATTCTGAGCATACTCTGCTGAACAATCAGGTTTGTTTGACGACTTAAGTTTTTTTTTTTATTCAGTAAACTTTATTTATATATAACAACAGTACAAATTGTGTCCTTGGCTTGCAAAATAGGCGTGTTTCATATTTACAATAGGTACACAGTAATATATTAGAATAACAAAAAAACCCCATTTTATTGGAACATTTTAAATACTTAATTTTCTTACAGTTTTTATTCCACAACACCTGTAAAAACAACATAAACCAGACAACCATCATTGTATTTTCTTAAAAATATATATAATACAGATTCCAGTGTGTCAAGAGGAGTGGGTTTGAGTAGGAGAAGTTGGGGGGAAAGGCAGGTGGGCTCAGGCCCTCGACTCATGGTATAAAGAGCTTGTCCCCTCTTCCCCTACACACTCAAGAACGTCTGCTCTGTTTGCTGGGGACCATGTTCATTACACCCTCTGCCTTTGATGCCAATGTGGAGGGCAAACAAAGTCAAGGTGAGGTTTGTGGCTGAAATCCAGAGGGTGCCCCACCTTCCTTGAGGCTGGGGCAGGAGGGAGCAGGCTGTCCTACAGCAGAGATAGCTCAGTCCGAAGGGAGGGCTTCCCTGTGGTGAGGAGGATGAGATGTGGGTGTCCACAAAAGGCTGAGGACCCTCCAGTTTTCTTATTGGGCTAAGGCTCTGTCTGACAAGCCGTGGTGACTATCTCTCAGGACTTTCCCTAGTACTGCTTAGGAATACCAAGAGTGCAACTTTATCCTTCATTTGCAGGGATCACCAAGCCCTGGGTGCTAAAACTTTATACTTCGGGGACACTGGGAGAAGGAGGAGACAGGGCAGGGAGACTGTGAGTTGTGGAAAGGATGCCAGCATCTCCTCAAAGCAAGTTCCTGAGACAAGGCATCAGAAGGCCCTGAACTTCGTCTCCCAAGGGCCCCTTGGGACCTGCTCCCATGGCCCTGTGTCAACAAGGCCACCTGGCATTTTCTTACCCGCAGAGTCCCACGGAGGCTCAATTCTTTCCCAGCTGTGTCCAGGCCCCGGGAGTTGCTGGCATGACACAGTGTGGCTGGGGATAAACAGCCTCCCCAGAGCAGCTGCTGGCTCCGTATTTACCGGCAGCAGGTTGATGGGGGCAGGTGTGGCGGCTGGGATGCACCTGGAGATTTATCAGCCAGAGGCTTCCAAACCTTCCCTGTTTGTTCTGCACAGACCATCTCTCGTCTAGTGCACCCCTTGCTTCTGCTCCTCGCTCAGCAGGACCAGGGGGCTTACTGCTATTTCTTGTCCTCATTTGGTGGAATTGCAGGAAGGTCAGGAGCTCAAGCAGCAGGCGAAGCACTGCCAGAAGGGATGGCGGTGGGAGACATGAGAGGCTCTCTCTGCTGGGAGAATGTCCCCAGGAGAAGGTAAGGCAGCTGGGTGGGTCCACTTTGCTGGCTGGACCCCCTTCCCTATAAAACTGGTGTCCTCTGCCAGTAGGGGAGGAGAAATGAGCCTGCAAAGTTGGTGGAAGGAACCGGCAGCCTGAAGAATATAAATTAGCTGGAAGGATCTTCTTGGTCTTCGCCATTGCTGTTTTCCCCATGCCTAGAGCAGTACCTGGCAGATAGTTGCTGCCCAAGAAGATTCCCCCAATGAATGAATGCAGGAAATTGTTCCCTCCTGCAGTGAGCGGAACAGCTGATCCAAGCTCCTAATGACCGCACTCTGTGAGGAGGGGAGCTCTCTGCCAGTGGCGGATGGGAGATGGTTTTGAGAGCCGCGCCGTGGAGAGAGGTAGGACAGCAGACACAGAAGCACCCAACCCCACAACGAGGGCAGGAGGCAGCAGCAGGGTCCAGCTGCAGGGACTCGCTCTCCATCCTGTCTGTTAGCAACCTCTGTCTTGCCAAGCACCCTCTGGGGTCCTTGTCCTTTTCCAGAGCATTCTCACTTGTGCAGATCCATGAAACGAAGCAAAGCAGGGTAGAATTTGGAGAGAGACTTCCCTCTCTGCCTCCCCGCAAGATGGATAGCTTCCTGTGGGGAGGGGCTGTGGCTTTAATTCTTCTTCCTCAAACAAGGTCAAAATATCCTCAAATTGGATAATAGGGAGAAGACACACTCCCTCTCCTCCGCATTCCACAGGGTGTGGACTCCATTGGTTCTTGATGGCTCTAAGCCAAGAGGTGCGCAAGAGGGACAGGTGGGAAGCTGGAGAGGGGGCGGGCTCTGCAACCTTTTGCCCTCATGGCCTGGCTTGAGTCCAGCTGAGTTTTCCTTTTTCTTAATTCCTTCCTGAAGGATGCCCCTGTGCCACTTCCTTTGCCAGCCCAAGTTCCCCAACTCTCTCATGGAATCCTGAGAAATGTGGCCAGCCCACTCACAGCCAGCGTGGGCGCTTCCCTCTTCGCCCCTCAATTGGCCGTCCCCCCCGTCCTTCTTCCTGCTCTCCACAAACCTTCAAGGAAGCGCCCTGGGGCAGTGAAGGATCACGCAAAGTAGCTGCTGGGAGATGCCAGGTAGATGCAGAGGTAAGGGCTGGTGCAGGTGCTGTGGAGATGTCTGACTTCCTTTTACTTGCAAGTGGAGCGAAGCCCAGATGCTGGTCTGAGCAGCAGTGTGATGAGAAACCCTTCACTCAGACAGAGCTTAGGAGTGAAATGGGGTGGGCTGGAATTTTTCATAGTAGCGCAAAGTCTCCTGCTCACGTTCTTCTCTGCCCATATCTCCTCTCCTTTCATCTCCATAAATGATGGGCGCTGCGCTGATAACCTTTGGGTGCGAGGCAGAGCAAGCATTTTGGCTCAGTGTAGAAGGCCAGTCATTAGTATTTCTTTCAGGCTATTAATAGGACCCGAGAAACTTTAACAAAAGTGGATTATCAGAAGAAAGTGGCCTTGGCATGGCTGGTTGTGAATTATAATGCAAACAGCAAGTTTCCTGAGTATTTTGCTGAATGCTTTTCTATTCCCATTTGTCAGCTGCATTCAGGCAGGAAACTGGAGCTGAGGAGACCAGGCGATGTCTGCTGTGTGGTTAGACAGTGATCCAAAGCCACACGCCAAGGATGGGAGCCAGCCCTCGCGCTCCCACCCCCAGCCCTTTCCTGGGAATCGCATGTGGTCAGCAGAGCCTGTGGAAGTCGGATTCACTTGGAGGTAAAGCCGGGCACAGATGAGCTGGGGCCCAGAGTTAATTACAGAGGAAATGAGCCTGGTCCAGTGTCTCTTGGGGAAGCTGCTCCAGCTTCCCAGCATGACAGCCTGGGGTTTGGGAGCCCTTGGAAAGTGGTAAGGGGAGGTGATTCTTCTCCTGCCTTCCGTACTCCCTCCCCTTCGCCTTTCTCTTGTCCTCCTACCCCAACTCCTATGCTGCTTGCACAGAAGATGGAGCTGGCTGCTTGGATCTGTGCCAGTACGGGTGGCCTGGACACTCTCATGGCTGTCCCAGTCACCGAGGTCCTGACGCCGACAGAGCGCTTTTCCTCTGGATGACTCCCACGGGTTTCTATGGGGCCTCTGGACCTAGGCGTGGGGCTTTGGTCTCTTTGTCGGGGAACTATACTCTGGAGAGTTGGCCATCCATGGTTTTCGGTGTCATTAGCAGACAGAGAACGAGCAGGAAAGGGGCACAGTGAGAAACCGTCCTCTTGTCGTTCCAACCCACGAGTCCAGGAGAGGCGGACGGCGAGGCAGAAGGCGGCTGCATAGGCGTGCCGCAGTCACTGCTACTGGGGAAGTGCTGTAGGCCCACACGGTCAGGAGCTTCCATGTATGAGCGAAGGGTTGTCTCCCCTCTCCAGGCACGAGAGAATGAAAGAAAGAAAGCATAAAAATAAATACTGCAGCTTCTTTAACCTATGCTCTTCAAGTATTGCTTGTTGTAAACAGTGTTTGATTTTTGTTTTCTTTGTCATTGCCAGAAACCACTGGAAGATTGGAGTGGAATGCAAAGCCAAACACCCCTGTTCCTGGATCAACTCCCAAAGGGAACCTCCTGGAGTCCCGGCCTCCACACCTCCGGACCATCTCTCCAAGAGGCCTCCCTGTTTATGACAGGGACCGATGTGGGGCACAGGGCCCAGTGTCCTCAGGGAGGCCAGGTGTCTGGTCTGGGAGAGGCCCACCTCACTCTGCTTCTGAGAGTAACTTTAGGGAAACCAAAAGGAAAAGTACCAAAGACCAGCTCCTCCTTTGTTGAGGTTTGGGATTAAATAAAGCAAACAAAACACAGCAGCTAAAAGCGTCGGTGCTATCTAGGTACGTGTCTCCTCTCAAGAGGTGAGAATAGACAGGTGTGTGGTGTGTAAAGCTCAGTTTCCAGTCAGCCAGGTGGGGCCGCATGACGGCTTTGCAGTCGGGCAAAGTTCTGCGGTTCCGCTCTTCCGGCTGGAGCATAGATCCGGTTTTACTGGCCTCAGTTTTTGCGAAGAGTTTGGTGTGAACTTGTGCTCATTCTTCTTCTCCTCTTCTTTCTCCCTCCCTCTCTTTCTCTCTCTCTTTTTAATTTCAAAGAAAAGGAGACAATTATTTTCCCTCCAACTTCCCTCAGCACCTCTTTGTAGGGTTTTTCTGGCATTTGGAAACAGGAGTGGACCGAGGAAGGAGGCAGGGGGGAAAGAAGGCGGGGAGACAGAAATCAGAATTAAACAAAAGTTGGACGGGATGAACAGGGCGGCTTTTTGTTTTATTTCTGTTTTTTTTCCTTTTTCTTAAAAAAAATTAAATAAAGTTCTCATTATTTCCCCAATATACATCAAATGAGTTTCATGCAAAGCAGCAGTCACGGAGGCAGGACCGTGCCCGGCGCGTGCCTCTCAGCCTGAAGAACTGCCTCCTCCTGGCCCGGCTCCTCGCTTGCGCTCGCTGTCGCTGTGGATGGGTGACGCCCGTGGGCTCTCCCGGCAGGAACTGGCTGTGATGAAACTTGGCTGGCGGAGGGAGAGGGGCCCTCCCCTCTCCCCAGGTTGGGGTCTCAGGGGGTAGCAAGCTCTGGGGCCTCATCCCCTTCACTTGTCCTTGCTTCCGAGGCTCCCCGTGTGACCGCTTGGATGGGTCTCTCCACCCAGAATCGCGAGGCTGCTCTCAGCTCTCAATGGACATGGCGTTAATGAGCTGCTCCACCTTGTAAGCCAGCCGCTGTCGCCGGGCCTGCTCGTCCTGCTCTAGGGCCCCGATGAGCTGAGGAACAAAAACAAAGGCGGGCAAGACTTCAGGACTCAGGATAGAAGATGTCATCTCCCGGAGTCCTTCCCCACTTACTCCTCTGTCTACCTTCCCATTCTGCCTTAATGAACATGACCTTAAATAACTGAGATGATTAATTACATGAATACATACACACACACATATACGCATGTGTACATGTATGTATATATCTTAAGTGTTTAAAACAATACCTGGCACACAGGAAGTGCTATGCAAGTGTTAACCATTGCTACTACTGTTCCTACTTTCCGATTCCACACTAATGCATGACTTGTGAATTTTCCAAAGCTCTTCCAGTCAATCTCTGTTAGCGATGAGGACCACCTGTCTATCTGAAATGTGACTGACAGGATCTGCCCAAGGGCAAAGAATAGTTTGATTCATTGTTTAATGAAAAAATGAAATCCATAGTACAACACTTTGAACTGAAAAACAATTAAATTATTGAAAGTGTTATTTATTGGGTGCACAATGAGTGAAAGACAATGACATGTACAAGAAAGGGTTCAATGACTCAGGAGAGGTTGGGCTGCCTTATTAAGGAATGCTAATGATTTTTGAGCTCAGGGGCTTTTGACTCCACAAATGTGTTTTCTAAATTACTGTCTATTGTTATTTGAGGACTGAGTCAGGCTTCCTGTTTAGCTGCCCTGCTCTTGGCATGCCAGTTTCTGCTCCTCCGAGGGCCCTGTCTTACCTCCTCGCTATACTTGCTGACGTAGGAATAGATCTCGTTGAGGGCGCTCAGCATGTTGAACTCCACGGCATGCAGGCGGGACTGCTCGGCGAGGTAGGCATTCATGTCCTGGTCACTGATGGCCGGGAGCTTGGCAATGTCTGCGTAGTATCTGCCGTGGATAGGACAGTGCCTTGATGGGGGGACTCAGCAATCATTTGCCTACACCAACCGTGGCCCCAGTTGCTCCTGCCTCCCTAGTTCTCTTCTGATGTGGCTTCCTTTGACCTCTTGCTGCAAGCTGAGGTTGAGACCTACAGCCAGAGTTTCTTTAGGAGATCCTGTCTAGCTGAGAGCCTCTGACTGCTGTGCCCAGCTGAGTGGTTAACAAGCCCAGAGTCTGACCACATACTCTTTGTGTTCAAATCCCAGCTCTGCTACCTGCTAGCTGCCTGACACCGGGCAAATTATTTAGACTCTCTGTGTTGCAGTTTCCTCATCAGTAAAATGTGGATTATAATCATATGTACTTTACAACTCGGTTGAACATTTTAATGAGATGATACATACAAAATCTTTTTTTTTTTTTTTAAGACAGGATCTGGCTCTGCTACCTGGGCTATTGTGCAGTGGTGTCATCGTAGCTCACTGTAACCTCAAACTCCTAGGCTCAGCGATCCTCCCACCTCAGCCTCTCAAGTAGCTGAGACTACAGGTGCGTGCCACCACACCTGGCTGATTTTTCTATTTTTAGTAGAGATGGGGTCTCCCTCTTGCTTGGGCTGGTCTCAAACTCCTGGCCTCAAGCAATCCCCCTGCTTTGGCCAGAGTGGTAGGATTACAAGGCATGAGCCACCGGCCTGGCTGATACGTACAAAATCTTTATCATAGTGCTGGTTGCTTGGCATGTGCTATACATGGTAATTAGGATGACAGTCATCTGACTTTCAAGGGCACAAAGCCACCCTTTGTCTTCACAGCAGGGAGTGTAGGCAAGGAAGAAGGAGGGGAGCATGAGGGCCTGAAAACGCCAGACACAGTCTGAGTCCTCGGTCCGTGATGCCTGCAGGGTGGGGGATGGGCAGGGAGACAGCGACACTGCCCTGTCCTCGGGGTGCTACTGACCTCTCCACCCAGCTCTTATAGCTAGGGATGTCCTTGGCATAGAGCAGCTTGTTGGAGGGGGAGTCCTTGCCCAGCCGGTGCTCTGACGTTGAGCAAGAGTCCATGAAGGTCTGGGCCACCACGGAGAGGCAGGCGTCTGTGATGCTGCCTTTGTGGATGTCAAATACAAACTGGGGGTTCTTGATCACGTTCACCCAGAAGCGCAGAGGGAGGCTGCGGGGAAAGTCAGAGCGGACTTGAGAAGGCACGTCACCAGCGCCCTTACGCAGTATGCTATATTCCTCCCCGAACGTCAAACTGTCTAGCCAAAGGGGTAAGGGAATTACATTGTAGAGAAGGGGTCCAGCCAATTTAACCCAAGCTCTTCTTGACCTGGGAGAAAAGGAGAGGCACGCTATCTGCACTGCCCCGATCTCTAACAAGCGTGCGGTGGGCGTGGGTACATTCTGTTTCCCCGCAGTCTTTTCTAAAGGCCTCCGTGCCCCCAGGCAAGCCCAAGCACAGGGGACAGCACAGTTTCTCAGGGCCTCACACAAAGCCACCAGGCTCCCAAAGTCCCTTCACAGTGCCCGTGGCCATTGTCCGGAAGGACGCAGCCGGCAGCCCTAGGCGCTGCCTCAGAGCGGGCACAAAGGGCGCCACCTGCGCTCCACGCCCAGCCCTGCGGCAGGGGCCACTTCCCAGGGCTGGCTCGGCCCAGCTGGGCAGAGGAATGGGCTCCCCTGGGGCAAGTTCTTTCACGACTCTCCCCGGGGCATTCTTGCCTCTGGGCAGGGGCAGAGGGAGAAGAGGAGGCCATTGTTGGTATCCTGGGAATGACTAGCTGACGAGTTTTTCCCACCCTGAGAGGAACCGGTCAGTAGTTAGGAGACTTCCTCCTGCAACTCGGGAATTTGTAAGCAGAGGAGAATGCATTTTCCCTGCTTCTGAGGCCATAAGGCAGATAAGCCCATTTACTCGCCTTCAAAACCAGAACAGCTGCTGTTCTCACTCCTTTTCCAGCTTCCCCTTCTCTCCCAGCTGAGTCCTGAGCCTTAACTCTTTTGACTACTCTGTGGAGCGAGCCCTGCCCGCCGGCTTGCCCTTCCAGCCTGAGATGATGGTTCCTGCTCGCCGCTCACCCCTCCTTTCCCTTTCCTCATCTTCTAGACTCCCACGCGCCCCAAGCATTCCCAAGTGTCGCAGTAGCAACACAGGTCTTGGGGAAGATCCGCTTTGCCCACCCCGAGCCCTGCCACTAGGATTCCTGCCTGTCCTCCAAAGTGCAACGGGATCCATCTTTCGCTGTCCTGCAACCTGGGAAGAGCTGCCTCAGCTCTCATGCCCTCCTCTACCTCTGGCAGCTTTGGGGAGCTTCTCATAATCTTTCTTTGGATATTTGCTCTTTGAGGTCTGGACAAGGAAATTCTCTCCCCACCCAATGCCAGGAAAGTGCGTTTCCATCACTTGGGTCTGGCCAGCACAAAGAAGGCGTACAGATAGGAATAACCCAGAACTTTCTCTTGATTTCCCCGAAATTGCCCGCTCTCGGCGCTGGGCTGGGCATCCTCCAGAGCAAAGGAGACAGCGTGACCCCGCCCCTGGGGATACAGATGGGAGGCCGGCCCTGGCATGGTACACTGTGGGCGCCTCACCCCGGGCCACCCCCAGCCTCTCCATCTCACTCTGCTGTGATCAAAGCTGCAGACTCAGGACGGCTCAGTGACCACAACCCTGAGGACTATACGGGGCTGGCCTTTTCCAAAGTGTTTTGTTGGTTGCTAGGACTTCTGATTCCCAAATAACAGCCTGTGTCCATCTGTGCTGGCTCTGTTTTCTGAGAAGACCGCTGACTCCAGACAGCTGTGTGGGCTGCCTGCCCAACCCAAATGCCTGGACCTCCCTCTCCCTTCTCTAAGCTCTTTCCCAAAGGAAGCCTTCTGACTTCGGCTCTTGGCCAGGCCCCATCTGACCTGCAAGCCAGTCTTTAGCTTGGTCTGCGGTCCAGGTTCAAAACCTGGGAGGCAAAAGCCTCATGCCAGGGGCCTGCAGGAGCTTCTTCTCCCGCTGCTGGTCTGGATGGGGAGGTGACTTTATGGAAGAGAGTCATGCTTGCAGGACATTCTGCCTGCTGCTTCCTGAAAGCTATGGCGCTGGAGTAATCACTTGGCCTTAAGAGATCGAGTTTGCAATGAAATCCCCATAGTTCGTGGACTCAAGCCTGCAGCAGCTGCAAGCTCCCTCCCCAGGGCTGGCCAGCCTACCCGGGGGCTAAGTTTAATTCAGGGCTTCCCCATCTCAGGAAGTGCCTTGGATTCTGCCCTACTCAGAACGCCCCACAATGCCTGGCTCTGAAGCTCTGCTGCAGGTTTCAAATGCAGCTCTTTGCGTAGGCTGCCCCAGCTCTCTTCTCCTGAGAACCAGAGGTCTCAGAGTCAGGGGAGGAGGCTCTTCCTGGGGAATAGTCACAGCCTGAAAGGGCAGAGCTCAAGCATGCATCCTGGTGCCAGGCCTCAAGCCAGGCGGGCCCCACTTGGCGCAGGCGGCGTGTGGCCCACGTGGGCTCTGCAGAGCATATGTGCACTATTTGTTCTAGGAGCCTCGGATCTCCAAGCTCCAGCTGAGAACAGGCTGCCCTCCCATCTCCCGGGGTCTCCGGCTGGTCCTCAGCCCCCATGGTTCCAGGCCTCTCCAGGCTACATCTCCCGCTGAGCCTCCCGAGGGCTTACCAGTTGCTTTTCCAGGTGTGCCGCACATCTGTGTCGTGGATGCTGTGTCTGTCTGCCTGCTCATCCAGGAAATCGAACATGTACTTGATGGCCAGGGGGAGCGCGCTGCCCCGGTGCACAGTGCTGAACAAGGTCTCAAACAAGTCATCCACGAACTTCTGCAGGGTGCCCTGGCAAAGGGGAGCGGGGAGAGTGAGACAGAGGGTGGGGGATGCAGGCAGTGGCAGATGGGCATCCCAGATGGTACCTTGGACCCATCCTGCCTTGGAAATCTGTCTGGGACACGAGGCTATGTGAGCAGTGTGGCGGGGGTGGGGAAGAGCACCGCTGGTAAGTTGGGAGGTGGGAGAAACGGAATGGACTGTGGGTCCTGGGGAAGAAGCTGTCCTCCAACCACATGCCACATTTATGCTCGTGTCCACACCTCTGGGCCTGTGACAGGAAGACAGAAGGTCTTTGAGTGCAGGCTTCCCACGGGTGAATGAGAACACACAGGGTGATAGGCCAGTCTGGAGAGGGTGTCCGAGGAATAAGCTGGAAGACCGGTGCCTCCTGGCAGGAGCACGGCAGGACCATGGAGGGTCTGACAGGGAGGTGCAAAGAGCCTTAAGATATTAGTGTCCTGGCATAAGTGGTGTCTGGAGTGCGGGCTGCAGGTGAAGCGTCTACAGAAGACACAGCCTTGGCCCACAGGGCTTTGGAGGGTCTCTGGGGAAGGGACAAGACTGGGTCTAGGTCCCACACTTTGCAGGCTCATGTCACACCTCTAAGGGTCAACAAAACCCCTAGCCTTTTCCGATGTCTCTTTTTTGGTCTCTTCTTGGTATGCTGAGCATATTAGGCAAAGCTAAAGTGGATACTTCTTGCTCCACTTCTGGGAGCAAGTCTGAGAGCTGTGAGTTGGATGCCACTGTGTTAGAATGCCAGCAGCAATGATGGAGGGTTAGTGGGGGAGAGTTTTGAAATCTAGCCTGGCCTGGAAAATATGGGCAGTGTGATTGCCATACTTACAGGCATATTTTGTTCTCTGTTAGGAAGGCTAGAAGATGTTGCCTCATTTCCACCAACATTTGGGGCCAGTTGGATGGGATGGGATGGGGAAGAGGGAGCCTTCCCTCAGATTACCGGCAGGACCAGGCCTTTCTGCCTTCTTCCCACTGTGCCCAAGAAGTGGGTAGAAAATGCAATGCCAGTGGAGGCTGGATATCTGTCCAGCTAACACCAGCAGGAAACCCTGATATCTCCCTAAGGGTTAAGGGGGCCCAGAGGAGAGAGCTGCTCCTCTGAAGCATATAGGTCATCTCAAGTAGTGGGCAGAAGGTAACAATATGTTTGCTATTTTTGCCAAAGTATGGAGAGTAGCAGTGGTCTGATGCCCTGGAATCCCTACACAGGGACCTGGCCTACAGTTCATCTGAATGGTTTCCCTTGAAGGACACACTCCAGACGTCCTTCCTGTGTTGAGGGGGTGCAGAACATACCCCTCTGAGGAGCCCTCCCTGGCCTGGGCAGAACAGGAGTTACCTTGGTGGCCAGTAGCCGGGTCAGGTAGATCTCCGACACCATCTTGCTACCCCGGTCACCCTCCTTCTGGTCACCGTGGTCGTGGTTCTTCACCAGATGCCACACCTTGACCCCACTCTCGAGGTCTGGGGTGATCATGGGGGCCCGGGACCGCAGGCTGTCAGGGCTGCCCGTGTACCTGAAGGAGGAGTCTAGAGAAGGCGTGGAGGAAGGCTGTGAGTGGCCGGCTGGTGGGACCCTTTCAGAGT
Source organism: Lepilemur ruficaudatus (assembly GCA_963574885.1). Lineage (NCBI taxonomy): Eukaryota > Metazoa > Chordata > Mammalia > Primates > Lepilemuridae > Lepilemur > Lepilemur ruficaudatus. Next base: position 213,484 of record CAUYRT010055621.1, on the reverse strand, counting down.
CCCTGCTGCCCCCTGCATTCACTCAGAATAAACTCATTTCGGGTGGAAGGGGACTCTTGGGACCTCATGTTTGGTGGATTATTTTAGGGATTCTTGGCTGGCATGAGGACAGAGGAGCCTGAAGTCTTTTTTAAAAAAAGAATTTAGAAATTCTGTGAGCTGGAGAGACCGTTGGGAGTTTGGGAGTTCCCTCTCCTCCAATGCTCCCAGCAATGAATAATTAGTAGGTAAAATGACAGTGGGACACTTTCATTGGTGCCTTAATAAAAATCTGGATGCTAAAGTGCTGCAAGTTGTAATGCTCCTCTTGTCCCTTTTTTCTTGGGGCCTAGGCTGTGGAATTTCCGAAGCCCTTTTCAGAGCTGCTGGGCTCAGTCCCCTGGTGCCCTGCAGCTGGGAAGCTTAGTGCACACAAGAAACCAGAAAGAACAGAGTCAGAGAGAGTGAAGTGCCATAACCTCATTGCCAGAGGGCACAGGGGTCCCTGTACCCTGTAGAGGTAGAAGGGTGAGGATGACTGATTTATTGTCTAAACTGGGACACATCTAAGAGCAAAAGAGGGTACTGTTAATAATGCAGCCAGGACAACAGGTACAAACCAGGACTGGAATATATGAACCCCCACGTAGGTGCCTCCCTGGTTCTGGGCCAGTCTGAGTCCCTTGTTGGGCCTCGGATATCAAAGGAAGGCCCCTGGTGCCACCTGCTCCCACAGCTGTGGACACAGGCCGCTCTGGGAATGATTGAGCCAGGGAGGAAGGAAAACAAATGAGCAAGAGCCGCTGAATGGAGGCCAGGCCAGGCCGCAGCACGTGCTCCCTGCTGTCAGAAGGGATCTTGAGCAGGCCCTCGCAGGCCCCGGAAGACTCCAGTCTGAGCTGCTCAGACTGCCTCGCTGGTCCTCACCGTATCTGCTGATGGACGTCCGGGAGATGCTGGCAGAGGCAGGGATGTTGTAGGAAGATGTCTGTTTGGGCACCAGCGCCACCACTGACCTGTCTGACACCTGAGAAAGGTACAAAAAGCACACAGTATGGGTGAATGGAGGTGTCTTGGGAAGTCGAATGGTCAAGTACTTCCAGAGGGTTATAAAATAGGCGTGGGCTAGAGAGCAAGAAGTTCAAGAACACTAGAAATAACCATTACTGTGGGTTTTTTGAGCTTTTATTGGGCTAGAGTGGTACTGCCCAATATGGTAGCTCAATATGGCTATTGAGCACTTGAAATGCAGCCGGTCCAAACTGAAACGGACGCTAAGTGTCTGAACTGAAGTGTACTATAAATGTACAATATACACTTGATTTTAATGATAAGTATGAATGAAAGAATATAAGCTATCTTAGTCATTTTTATATTTATTACAAAGTGAAATGATAATTATTCTATATTGATTGGATTACATAAAATATATTGTTAACATTAATTAATCTGTTTATTTTTACTTTTTAAGTGGCTAGTAAAAATTTTTAAAGGACACATGTGGCTTGCATGTGTGGCTTGCATTGTATTTCTACTGCACAACACTGGACTCGATGGGCTGTGAGTTACGTACAATTATTCCCATTTTACAGATGAAGAAATGGAAGCGTAGAGACGCTAAGTGAGATCTTCAAGGTCACATAATTAATACATTGGTAGAGTCAATATTTGTAGCCAGGTCTGGCAGGTTTCAGAGCACATGTTCTCCTCATTAGATATCCAGATTTGAAATTTTATTTCAAGTCACACTGATCCAAAGCCCATTCACTCTTTTGGCTCTGATTTCTTTCCGGCCTGCGTCCTATAATGCCTGAGCCACTTTGAAGAGTTTCACCAAAGGGGCAGCTACCCTTGGGGCATCAGAGAGAGAGAGAGAGATGGTCTCTGTCCCATCCCCTGCCGGGGTGCCTGGGCTCTGCACCCAGCCTTCAGGGAGAGGGCTGATAAATGAGGAGCCATATTGAAGACATTTGGGGCCATTTTGATTTAAGATTACCCTCCATCCAATAAAAACAGAGAATCCCCAGAATTGTGGCGATCCAATTAAACTCCTAACGCAGAGGGAATAAAACAGCTATAATAATGTTATGGGCCATAAAACATTCCTATTAAACCATTTTTTATTTTAACAATTTTTATGAACTTTATAAGTTTGATTTATAGCTGCACCAGTCATAAAGCCATCTTTCTGGGTCTTAAATTGTCAGTCCTTCTCTCCCACCAAAAAAGAATTAAATGTTGGGAAGTCAAACTATAAATGAACATTAGTGCTAACGAGATTCCCTGATAGCGAGTTTTAGTGGTGGTGTTTAATTTTACCCTCCCTATAAATCTGCAGGAGCCTGGGAAGTTTTTTAACATCTCTTTGTTAATTAAGATTATGCAGATTTTCTTCTGTAGGGGCTCCAAGGACCTTTGACTCCAGGGAGGGGAACAGGAGGGCAAAGCTTCCTCTTGATGGTACATAGCCCCTGTGCCTGGAAGAGGCTGAAGCTCTGTTACTTCCCAGCTGGAGCAGCTTCCTGGACTTGTCAGCAGTTTGCACCATCAGCACCGGGACTGGGAGGGGGGAACATTCTACCTCTGTCTTTCAGGAATTCTCCTTGCAACTGACAGCCCAGAAATGACACTCTGAAAGCTTGGCAGGGGCAGAGGTGTACACTTTCAGGGAGAACAGATTACGCTATCATTTATGGTTTCTTATCACCTAAAGGAAGATTCCCAAGGTGACTCCAGTGCCCACAGTTCAACTCAATTCCAGGTCTAGTCACTAAACCTTTCTCATCCTTGGTTTTTGTCTCTCTTAACCAACAGGCAGCACAAGTCTGCGGTGAAGGTGCATGGCTGGGCCTGACCTTGGCTTTGCCACTTACCAGCTACATGGCTTCAGCCCTCTGTGCCTCAGTTGTCAGTGGGGATAATCGTCGTGTCTAGGTTTAAAGGAGTTAAGACACATGATGGCTGAGAGCGGCGCCTGGTGCTCAGGGAGCACTCAGGAAGTGCTGGCATGAGCGTTGCTATTATGAACACCATCATCATCACCGTCTCCCAAAGGGAGGAGTACTCCCTGCTGTCCCCTGTCACTCAGGGCTACGTGTGGGAAATGCCTTGCACTCAGTAAAAGCTCAGTAAATATTTGAGGAATGAGTGCATACATGAATGATAAATGACATCAGGGAATTGAAAGTGCTTTGTATGATGAGCACCGTAAGAACAGAATATTCCATTCTTCCGGTTGGGAGCCACAGGATGGCTAGCCTGGTAACAAGCAAGAGGGCAGCAGAGACAGAAGAAGAAAGGCCCGGCTCCTGCCCTTTTGAAAGCTATAATTTGGGAGCATGATGCTGTTCTCTTTTTGCTCTTCCTCATATAGCTCTAATTAGCTCATTACAATTGTTCTACTGGATGCATTAAGCATCACGGGAAGTAGTGGTGGTGGGGGTGGTGGTGGCGTGTGTACAGAATTAACAAGGGGTGATTGCAGCTACCTGTGCGTAAGGACACAGCCCGGGTGCCTCACACCTTTACAAGTCAGGGTTGTTATGTCTATTTTACAGATGAGGAGTCCAAGGTTCAAAGAGATTACAGTTGTACCACCTGTGAGTGGGGAATCGTGGGTTTAAATACAGCTTCCAAAGCCTTTTCTCTTCCCACTACACCACACTTATGTTGTCTGGAGCAGGGGTCCAGGCAGGGTGTCAGCACAGGGGGTGCAGGCCAGTGAGGGCGAGGGGGCCTGAAGAAGAGCATTTTGGGGGATCCCAGTGCCCCCAGCTTCCTCTGTGCCCCTGGACGCCCCCAGCCCGCTGCAGGGCCTCCCAGCTCCCTGGCGGTTGGCAGCTCAGTGCCTAAGAGCCCAGCCTGCCAGCCCCCTGCACACCTCCCTTTCCGAGCCAGGGACCGGGGAGGCTATTATTAATCAGACAGTCCCATGGGTCCTGCAGCCCGAGGCGCTTCCTCTGGTTGGTTTAATTTCCCTTGGTGTCTCTCATTTCCAGTTTCTATTTTAGTATTTTTCCTGACTCCCAACCTGTCTACCTGTGCTTAATCTTACAGAGACCCCCCGCTGTGAGTGGTTACCATGGGAGGGAAGGGGAGGCGAGAGCGGATACCTCCTCGATCGAGTGTTCTTTGGCTGGGGTTTTCTGACTGCTCATTCAGTGCGTCTGCCGGTGTGCTGAACACTTCCCCTGCTACATCTAATCTACGCCTCGCAACAGTGTGGGGCAGGGTTCACCATGAGCCCCTTTTTATAGGTGAGAAGAAAGACAGCTTCAGAAATAATAATTTTCCCAAGGACATTCACTACCAAGTGGCAGCATAGAGGGCACGAAGAGGAGTCTAACCAATTCCATGCCGCACGGCACGTCAGAAGTGTGAGCTGAGTTAGTGACATGCCGAAGAGGGAAACCGATGGCACCTAACCATGGATGTCCACGGGGAGGACTTTGCAATGTGCAATTTTTTCTGCAGACCTAGAGATACACAGGATAGAAATGCCTAGGTCTTACCCCAGACCCTTAACTCCATTTCTGAGGGTGGGATCTGGACGCCCATCATTTTTCATAAATTCCCCCAGTAATCCCGGTGGGCAGCCATGCGTGAGAATCACTGCTGGAGGCTTGGGGAGGAGGAGGAAGGGGAGACAGGAAAACCCCTTTCAGGTTTTCCAGGCCTTAGACAAGGCTTAGCGGGAAGTGAACGTTCAACAGGGCAGGAGAGGGGCCCCGCCCTCACCTGATAATGCATCAGCGTGTTGAGCCGCTTCCAGTCCCCCTCGATCTTGGTGGTGATGTCCTCATCTTGCAGCACGACCCTGGCGATCCGGCCTTGGCGCCACTCTGGGTGGAGGGGGTGGGGCAGGTGGCAGCGTGAGTGGTCTGGAGGCTGCGAGCCAGGGTCCCACAGTTGTGCTTCCTCTAGGGACCTGGCCACCTTGACTCCCCCAGGCTGGAGCCAATGACAGAGCTTAGAGACATCTAGGGCTCTGTGGGGTCTGGGCAGCGGGCCAGGGGGAGACGTGGTGCCTCCCTAGTGATAGCCACACCTGAGCAGGCAGTGCCCCAAGGAGGAAGCATTGAACCTGGCCCTCGCCTGGCCAGGGCCCAGTCACGCCCCCAGGAGGGGCAGGTGCACGGCAAGACTCCCCTCTCCCCACCCCCTCCCACGACCTGACCTGAATGGTGCCCAGGAAGTGGCTTGTACCCCTTGCCCTCACACTCCGAGGCCAGGCTTCCTACCCAAGTCCATGTCAACTGCCCGCGGCCGCTGGGAGTAGGGCACGTTCTTATACACGGCGTCCAGGATCTTCTCCTTGACCTGTGTGATGGTGTCACAGTTCAACACCTTCACTGGGATCTCTGGACTGTTCTCGTTGTCGGGGTTGACACAGTTCAGGATCTGCAAGTGTGGGACAGAGGGTGAGCAGGACAGGAGTTGAAGGAGCAGTTTGAGGAAGAGGGTCGGGGCCTCGGAATCTTCTTTTTCCAAAGTTCACCCTCCTTATAGAAGAAATAGAGATGCTTCTCTGGTCTGTGCCTCTGTTTCCCTTATCTTCCTGCAGTCTGCCAAGTGAGAGCCTGAGTCGTTGTGTCTACCTCCTCTTCCTCAGAGAACCAGGACTCTACTTTCTAGCTCCTGGATAGCTTAGAGGAGACATGAGGCACCCCAGGGGTCTAGAGATGGTTCTAGATGTATCCAGGGCCAGCCTCACACCTCCCCAAAGCCTCCTTATTAGGACTCCACCTTCATCTTTCCCATAATGCTATTAATAATTTCCCCACATCTAATGATGGGTGACTTTTTTTCTCCCCCAACTATTGTGTAGGGTAAACTGAGGCATAGAGAGCTCTCAGGGCTCACCGGATGAGACAGGGGAGGGACAGCCCAGGTGTGCTGCCTTGGTCCATGTGGGATGCCCTTTGGGCTTGCCCCAGACCATTGCGCAGTCTCTTTACTGGTCCCCCAGACTGCCTTTGCGGTCAGAAGGAAGGATGTGCATCAGAAGCAGAGGATGCACGAGCTGCCCCCTGAGCTTCTGGCCTCCTCACCAGGGTCTTGTACTCGATCTGCTGCCGGATGAGCTTGTCTTCACTCAGGGAGTAGCGGGCCTCGCCTGTGATGGCGTCGATGGGGCCCTTCTCCATCTGCTGCTTGATGGCGCAGTACAGCATGAAGAGCGGCTCCCCGGCACACTCCTGTGGGCACAGGCGGGCAGGGAAGTGCGGGCTCCAGCCTGCATGGGCTTGCTCGCTCTCCCCTTCCTCTCTCAGAGCTAGGGCAGCGGGCAGAGGGGCTTCCCACGCCCGCTTTGCTTTGGAGCACCCAGGCGAGGTAGGTTCCTATTCCCGAGGGATGAGGTCCCCACACAGCCCCGATGGCCAGGATCAGAAAAGCAGCCACCACCTTGTGCTGGACTCTGGGTCCCCAGCTCATGGCCTTTCTCACCTTCAGGAACTTGTGCAGGAGGAAGGCAAACCAGTTGGTTAGCATCTTCTCAGCCACAGACTCAGTCCTGGGGAAGAGAGAAGGGATGAGAGTGGTCTGTTACGGAGGGGTCTCGGTGGGGGGACCTGGGCTTGCTGTGTGGCTGTGGCCCAGGAGTACAACAGAGCACGAGATAACACAGGACACCTGGGTCCTAGCCTAGCTCCACCAGGAACTGCCAGTGTGACTTGGGGCATGGGCAGCTTCTTTCTGGGCCTCAATTTCCTTGAGCCTGGAATGGAGGGGTCGGACCTTTCAGCACTGATGTCTGCGCTACTCTGAGCTGCTTGGCTGGACCTGGGACAGGGATGGCTGCTAAAGGCATTGGGTGCCCACTGTTCAGGGCTATAAAGGACCAGTTCTCCCTACTTCCTTCTGGCCTTAGGGTGATAAATAGAGAGTTTCCTGTCCCTCCGGGATTTCTTACATGCCTGAACACTCTGCTTTCATGTCTGGAAGGTACCTGGTATCTTCCCCTCCACACACCCAGAGGCAGGCTGTGCTGAGTTCAAATCCTGACTCTGCCCTGTGCTGGCTGTGTGACCTTGGGCAGGTCATTTAACCTCTCTGGATTCCGTTTGCCCCTCTCCAAAAGGAGACAGTAGTAATAACATCTACCCCCACAGTTGTGGTCAAGGTTGAATGAATTAATATTTGCAAAGTGCTAAAAAAAAGCGCCTGGTACCTGCTACGCACTCCGTAAGTATTAGCTGTCATTATTGCAGACAGGTGGGGTCCTGACTCCCAGCCCCTCAGGTGGAGAGCAGCGTGTAAGTGTTTAGCCAACAGGGGCTCTGCTTGTGCAGGCACCACCCTCCCCCCACCCCATCCCAGGGCTACTGATCTGGGGATTTGGGAAAAGAACAAAGCTGCTGTGACAGACCCTCTCCGGAGGGGCATTTTAACTCCCTGCACGTGGTGTAAATTATACCCTCTGGTTGCAGTAAATCCCAGGCATTTGCCAGGACTGCTCAGCAATCTGGGCCCCGGAGAGAGTGACAATGGCAGAAAAAATTGTAGCTTTCTCCCCTGGCTCCTCCCAGCACCCTCTCCCTGCATTGTGCGTGAGATTAGCTCTAATTTAAATACAACAGTTCTTAATAAGAGTTTCTAATGCTCAGATTGGCAGGATAGAGGCTCTGTACTCATAAAACAAAGCCATTTTTTCTCCCTCCTCACACCACGTGGGGCCTGGAAGCCTGAGATCTGGCTAGGAGAAGGCTAAAAGGAGGGGCGGTGAGCGGAGGTGGAGTATTCCAACCCCTGTTGCCCAGAGGAGCTCCAAAACTATCCTCGGCTCCCTGTGGCCTCTAGAGGGGATGGGCTCGAGGGATGCCGAAGTCTCCAACCTTCTCTCCTGCCAAGAAAATGGCAATGGGGTTGTGTAGTGGAGGCTGGTGACTCAGATCTGGGAAGCCGAGCACAGAAAGGGCAGGCCACGCCAAATCTCTAGCCCAGCACCATTCACTAGAACCTTCTGCGAGAATGGAAATGTTCTCTATCTGTGCTGCCTAATATGGTGGCTGAGCACTTGGAATGTGGCTAGCTTGATGGAAGGGCTGATTTTCATTCTATTTTATTTTAATTAGCAGCAGCTACTGTGGCTTGTGGCTGGTATGTTGGACAGTGCAGCTCTGGAGGCACGGGGAGGGAAGACTGAGATAGGGGCTATTATTTTTTTTCATTTTGTCTAAGAGAAAACTAAACAGCAGAGAGGTTATAGCACTGGCCCCGAATCGCAGAGCTTGCAGGTGGCAGAGCCGGAGCTCCAGCTGAGATCTAAGCCGAGGCTTCAGACCCTGCAGTGTCCCTGGGCTGGGGCAACATCAGATTCTGCCCTGGGGAGACAGAGGACGCAGGCTGCTCTGCACAGATGCCATTTCTGGAGAACAGGCCCTCTCCCGCTGCTTTCGGGCCTGCTCTAAGGAGGTGCCGCACCCTGCTCAGACGCCTGCCACCCTCCCCGTGCCCTGCCCGCGCCCTGCCGCCAGTCAGACCTCCGGAGAAGCAGTTTGGGGTGGTTCTTGTTCTCCAGGTTCTTGTCGATGAGGTCGGAGAGGAGCTGCTTGAGGACATCGGTGGCGTACTCCAGGCGGCCCTGCAGGCCAGTCATGATGAGCGAAGCCACGTTGCCGCGGTCGCGCATGGAGAAACTGCGCTGCATCTCCAGGGTGCGGATGAAGGTGAGCAGGAACACCTTGTTGTTGATGAGCTGTGCAAAGAGCTTCAGGGCCTTCTCCACGTGCTGCTGCCCATTTCCCTGCACCTGGGGTGGGTGAGACGGGGCAATACCCTCAGAGGACAGGCTTCTGGGCTCCTACCCTAGAGTCTCACTGGGGCCTTGCAGGGACACCCATGATAGAACCCAGTCTGCCAGGCATGTACCACTTCCACCCCCTGCCGCCCACCCGCACTGGTGGGGATGGCTGGGCTCTGAAGTCTGCATTCTGCTCTGACCTTCTGCTGGGCCAGGTGGGCTGGGCTCCAGGAGGCACCCACGGAGGGGACGCTGCCTGATTTTCCCAAGGATACGGCAGGAGACACCGCATGGGACTTCTCCAGTGTACCAGCCTCCCCTTAATCTCCTCTGTCCTGACTTATTATCTTTAGTAAAACAAACCAACAAGTGAACAAACAAACCTCACAGAATCCTAGGTCTTTCTTTAAGCCACCTTAAATCCATTTTTGAATGAGGCAGGATCTTAGTTAATTAATTCGTTCATCAATGAAAAAATGACAAACAATGAGCCTTGCCCTGGAGTCATCCCAAAGAACCCGGGTGCCCCCTTGGCTGTGACCTTGCTGATAGCTCTGCAGCTGTGATGCTGGTAGGAATGAGGGGCCCTTCCTCATGCCTGACCCTACTCTGTGCTGCTGGGTTCCCTCTGCATTTCCTAGGAAACCCCGGCCCCGCATCCCTGCAGGGTGGTTGGGCCAGGGAGGCAGGTATTACCTCCAGCTCCCGCAGGACCGGGTGGTCCTCGATGCCTGGGAACAGCACTCGCATAGCATAGGTTCGGTAGTCCAGGTAGGGGATTCCTGAGCGGTCCAGGTCGCTGGTCAGCTCATTGATGTCTGTTTGGAGCTCAGCAAAAGCTGTAAGAGTGAGCAGAGAGGGGAGGCTCAGCGGAGGAGTCCCAGTTGGTGAGGGGAAAGAGGAAGAAGAAGAAGTTTGTGAAGGAGGAGGGAGGGCCTGGGGTGCAGAGACAGCGAGGATTCCAGGGGTGTGTCCCCAGTGGTAGGGGAACACTCTTAGGTTGCCTTTTTTAGGTGGTGGGGAAATGCGTGGTTTTTATATTATTTTCTCCTCTATGCTTATCTATCATTTTGAATTTTCCTTCTACATATTACAAGTGCAGTTAAAACAAAGAAAAAGGATGGCTGGGCGCCTCTAATCCCAGTACTTCGGGAGGCTAAGGCAGGAGGATCGCTTGAGCCCAGGAGTTTGAGGCTGCAGTGAGCTATGACTGCACCACTGTACTCCAGCCTGGGTGACAAAGTGAGACCCTATCTCTAAAAAACAAAAGAAAACAAACAAAGATAAAGTGGGCTATTTGGTAAAGATCCTGGAGGCATTTGAGAGACAGTGGCGGAGGGGCTCAGTGCAAAAACCTTGGAAGCTCTGGTCATCCGACGCTTGGAGGAGAGCAGAGAGGAGAGTTGACAGAGGGAAGGGCTTCAGAGGTCTCACCTTGGTGGCAGGCCTGTCTCTCTGGCAACCCCCCTCCCAAACGCTCCAGCCCTGGTGCCAGAAGGAGCCTGGGCCCCCCCTTTCCTATTTCCCAGCCCAGCTCTTCCCTCTCATCCAGCAGAGGCTTGTTTCTCATCTTGACGTTTGCAGTAAAATGAGAAATGTTTTGATTTCTAATTGAGATGTTTACCCAGAGAGCCCGCCAGGTCCTCAGCCTGAGAGGACGCCAGGTATACTCGTCACCTCGAGGCTGCGGTTGCGTGGGAGACGGGAGAAAACACAATCTCAGCTCCCACACACGTCCGGGGCCAAGGACGCCAGCAAGCTGGGGCTGTCGGAGCGCGAGCCTACAGCAGCGTGGATGAAAACAAACCCCGGGGGGGAAGAGGCAGGTGCTCTCCTGCCTTTTCTGCGGCTGCTCCCACATGCTGCTAAGATAGCTGTGCAGAAACTAGGAGCTGGACTCTCCCATGTGGGGGTTCTAGAGTCTGGGAAAATGGGGCCTGGGAGGCTCTGTCCGTGGGGGCATCGAGGCCCTGAGAGGGAGAGGGAGTTGGCCAGATTGTGAGATGAGTCCAGGCAGATGGGGGACTAGAACAATGCCACTGGGCCTGAGTCTCCACGCAGGAGGCATTCTTTATAGGACTTCTCTGGCCCTCTGGGAGAACAGAGATCAAAGAGGAGTGTAAAGGCTTGGCTGGGAGCAATGGGAGTTGTTTGCAGAGAAGACTGTGATGAGGTGGGGGAAGAGAGAGGGCCCAGGGAGTGAGGGCCTGTCTCCACTTACCTTCCTTACACTCCAGGGCCACGCGAGACTCCAGGTTGTCCATCTGCATCTGGAGCCGCTTGAGAGTGAGGTCGTTTTCCCGAGATTTGCGCTTGTAGGCGATGAGGACAATGATGACGATGATGAGTAGCAGGCTGCCGCCGGCCGCGATGCTGATGATGGCTGGCAGGGTCAGCAAGCTGTCTGAGATGACACTCACCGAGCCAGGCGAGAACACCATCCCGCCCACGTGAACCTGTGCATTGTACACACACAGACGCGAACGATGCACACAGGTGTAGAGCCCCGGCATGCCAGCAAACCCTTACGGAGCGAGGGAGGATGTGACAGACCACGACCACACAGTGCGGATTTGGATACGAAGCAACTTCCTGCCATGACATCTGCCTGCCTTTTCTCGTGTCCTCGACTTCTACCCACTTTGATGTAGGACATGTGGATGAGGAGATGTGGATGGATGAGTTAGGCAGGGAGTGAGGGAGAGAGAGCCTTTCCTTAGGACAGACTGTGTGCATGCACCTCGAGGGGGCTGGAGCCACAGGGAGGGGCTCACTCACCATGACCTTGTGCTGCCCCGTGAGGGCAGGAGGCTCGCAGAGGAGCTGGGTCTCAGACACGGTGACGGTGCAAGGGGTCTCTCCAATCAGCACCGTGTAGTTGAGCTTGGCCCCTCCGGAAGCGGGAGGGCAGAGGTTTTTGCCCTGTGGAGAAGAGCGATCTTAATGGGAATAATTGACATGTGCACGCAGAAGTTAACTGGCTACTTAAAAAGACATTAGGGAGATGGGGAAGGCAGCAACGCGAAAACCAGGCAAGGGCTCCATGGCAAGCCCTTTGGAGGGGACGTCTATCAGCTACAGTCTAGAGAGAGGAGAGAGGAGGAAAGAAGGAAAGGGAGGAAGAGAGCAGGAAAGAGGCAGGGGAGACAAAATGCCAAACGAGAGGAAATTTAAAGGCAGATACTTGGGATTTGATGAGAGTGGTGGAATAACAAAACACTTGGACCGATGGTACCAGGTGACTGTGACCTCCTGAAATGCATGTGTAGGTTACCGTAGCCACAGAATGTACAGAAAAGGAAACAGTTACTCCCAACTCACTGGTTCCCAAAGCTCACAAGAACAAAGAGAAATATTCTAAAGTATTTCTTGAGAATCCTGAGCGCAAGATATATTGCTCAGTGGGTCACTATGTGTAAACAAGCTCCTTCTGTGGAAGATGACAGCTTTGCCAGTCCAGGTGCATAGAAAGAACCAGAAAGAAAGCCAGGTAGGGAGAGTGGGGCACCCTCTACCATCTCTGCTCCTACCTTCAGAATGATGGGTGATCCTGGCTTTTGGTCCAAGACTCCAGTAGGACTGAGCAGTTCAAAGGTCGGGTTGGGGTAGTAGATGAACTTGGTGTCATTGTAAATCAGCAAAGACTGGACGTTGTTAAAGACAAATCCGAACTCGTCTGGCCGTTCCACCGTGTCCAGGCCCGGCCGGTAGTCCGTTGTCAGAGAGGGTGCCAGGCAGGTGAGGGTGGTTGTGTTCACAACTTTACACACCTAAGAGTCCAAGAGTGCAGCATTCAAACCCCAAGCGCCCGGCGGGCAGAACTTGGGGCCTGCTGCTGCCCTCCCACCCTCTGCTTGCTTTTGCTTCTAATCATTGGGTTACTTGCTTGTCTTTACATGGTGAAGCCTTTGAAAAAAAGGCAGTGAAATTATTTGGAAGGAGGGAAGGTGCATTTTAACCTCATTCATTCATTCATTCACCAACACTATTTGAGCATCTGCTAGATGCTCTGTGCTAGAAGTTGGGGCTATAAAGGGAAATAGTCACCATCTGAAGGGGATGATGGATAAGCATCACAATGTGATACAGCCCTGGCAGAGGGCCTGGAACGCACGCAGTAGGGGTGCAGCACTGCTAAAGGTCATTTACGTGGATGTAAAAAGCGCCCTGGTGGGAAGGGCCAGGTGCTCCGGGAGTGTCTGTGTGTGTGCCTGAGCGTGTGAGTGTGCTTGTCCATGGTCACTCATGGAAGTTTTCTTCTGGAAGAAATGAATGAAATTTAATTTCATTAAATTAAAGGAACAAAGGGAACAGCACTGCGAAGGTCCGTGGATGAAGGCCAGCGGGATGTTTGACAGTGTAGGGCGTGTGCGTGTTTGTGTGTTTGTGTGTGTGTGTGTGTGTGTGTGAGTGTGATGTGGAGCAGGAAGGGCTATGAGATGAGCACTTTGCCCAGCACATAGTACGTGTTTGGTTAACGTTTATTGGATAAACTGATGAATAAACAGGATCCTGCAACTTTTTAAATGTTTTACACAAGACTTCTTTCTCTCTTCTCCACACAAGGGCCCCCCAACCCTGCACTGGGTGGAACCCTGGCATTGACACTGAGTTCATGGTGTCCTTTTGCTCTTGGAGAACTCTGGTCTTCCAGCTGAAGTCCTAGCTGGGCTGGCCCCGGCACGGCATAAGCGGTGCCAGTCTTTCCCCAGGTGGTTTGGTTCTGAGGCTGTCCAAGGTAGCAACCAGACTGAAGAAGCCACTAAATGGCCCACGTAGGGCTTGGGAAACAAAGCCAGTTTCCAACCCCTCTCCTCCTGGCTCCCACTCTGTACTGCTCAGTTTCAGCTTTGGGAGCCACAGGGTCCCATCAACAGCCAAAGGCATCTCTGAGCACTCAGACTGCTCAGATACGCGCTGTCCTGGCAGGTCCACGCATGTGCGTCTAGCCAACATACACACACAGGCTGAAAACAAGACCCAGTGTGAAATTGCAAAAAAGCCGACACTTGCATAGAGATTATGTCAGAGGTTCAAGTCCAAGTTTTAACCTTCCCTTTCTGGAGGAAGTTAAAGAGTTTCCATAAAACAGCTTGCTGTGGTCTTCATGCTCTAATGGGGTCAGTACCTGTTCCCACCCTTTTCATGGCACAGTTCAGCAGCCCTTGGGAACCTAATGTCCCTTTCATGTTCCAGCTGGGGACACTGAGGCACATGCAGGATGATGGGTGCAGTGAAATGGGCAGAGCTGAGCCAGGGAGTCCCAATCCCTAGGCTCTGTAGGGAAGAGCCTCAGCTTCAGTGAGCATCCTCACCCCCTTCCTGTCTTCCTCCCTGCTTGGTCCAGTTTCCCTAGACTGGGCTCCTCTATGAATAAGCAAATCACTCCCACACAAGAGGCCTCTGTGTGCTTCCTACCCTGTGCTGCATCGACACTTTGTTTGCCAAACATTCCTTTGGGTTTTGCAGCTATGCTCGCTCTGGCCTGCCTCACTACCCACTGGGCTGCCTCAAACCCCAAAGGTGAGGGAGGGTAGCTCCAGGTGGGCTGAGGAGGAGATGGAACCAGAGCAGGGCTGCAGGGGCAACAAAGGGCCTTTTCCCACCACTGCCAAAAGAGGAGTACAGGGTTCAGGAGCTCCCCGTTCTGGAGCCAGGCTTGATGGAAAACTGCATCCCCACATGCCTCCCCTCCCAGCCTGCCATCCTGTAAACTCCAGGCACGTCCCCACTGAAGCTGAGCACCACCCCCAGCTCTCCAGAGGGGAGAACTACTTCTTAATTCCTTGCAACACTGAGATCACGGTAGCTGGGACTGGGGGAGTACTCGGGAGATTCCTGCCTAGAGGGGAGAGGGGACCTGGGACCTGAGCCTTCTGCTATAGGTGTCAGATGCAGCAGGAGGATTGGGGGTGGTTCCCAGCCCAGGGCTTCCCAGGGACTCATGCCGCAGCCTCTGGAGGTCAACCTTGTCAGTCATGTACCCACTCTCCGAAATTCTCTCTGTACTGTATGAATTAGGTCTTTTATTTTCTATATTCTGATGCTTTGACATCTGGGGCCTTGCGGGCTGGGGAAGGAATGTCCCTCCCAAGGCCAGCCAGACCCTAGAGGCAGCAAAACTTTCCTGTGAGCATGCTTTTAATACACAAACCAGCGAGCCCCAACCCTGCACCCCAGCCACCTCCTTTCACTCTATGCACATGCCCTGATCACTCAGGACAAGGTGTCAGACAACTAGGGGACAGCTCCTATGCCCCAGAGCCTGCTGAAATTGCTCAAACTAGCCCATCCTAAACTTGCATACCCTGCTGTGCCTGGTGCCTATTCCCTCCTGCAGAAGCCGGGATAAATGCTCTGGCCACCTCATCTCCTCTCCTTCTGCCTCCTGACCAGCTCCAGTGCTTCCCTGTGGCCCCCGGGGCATCACAGGCCCCCCTCTCCCGGAGTCTGATCTGTAAGGATGACAAACTGTACTCCTGCCTTGCTACACCTGCATAATGACAAAACCTACATGTAGCTAATTTGTTTTGGGGGGTTTTATCCGTCCTGGGTGTGAGATCACTGTTCTTATTCTCACACCTCATCCTCCTCCCCTGGGTCCTGGAGTCTGGCAGGATGGAGGTGGACTGTGCACTGCTGGGGACAACACACTTGGCTGCAGTCTGGAAGTGGATGGGACGTGGGCTCTGTCACCCATGCATCAGGGAGCGAGACCATGGTGGGTCCTGAAGGTGTGATACAGGTGCCCCTGCATCTCTGGCAAGATGGGCCGTCAAGCCCACCAGCATGTGAAAATTCTAGATGTTTGGGACCTAGCTTGGCTCTGCTACCAGTCACTTTATCTCAACAGTGAGAGGGTTGAACCAGATGATCCTGGAGAACTTTCCAGATCTAACCTTCTAGCACTGTCAATTTATGTATCTCTGTTTCTTAGGGAAGGCTTGAGCATGCTGGGGATGCGTCAGAGAAAAAGGGGGAGACACAAAACCATCCTCCCATCTCCATATTAGTCTAGTCAATCCCCTGAAGGTCATGGCAGTAATAATGGTAATTCCTATGAACAGTAATGGCCATAATAGCACCTGGTGGAATATAATTGCGCATACAATAATATTTCAAAAAATATTAGGTGAAAGAGTGAGACGGAGCCATTGGAACAAACTGAAAAAAATTTACTACAACATACCAGATACCCTTTTATTATACAGAAAACTTTTAAAATTATAAAACCCATGGTGGAAAAAAAAATTACATCTCTCTCTGCACAGAGGAATAAAGTAAAATGTTCAACCTGATCATCTCAGCACCCAGGATGGATTATCTGCATGCAGTGACTGATGTTTATCTAGGCCAGCCTAGTGCCAGCCACGGCTCGCATGTTACGCGTCTGCAGGGGAAGTCTAAGCAGTGCCATGTGTCACTGAGGAGGGGAGCATCAGAGAGGTTTGATGGCTTGCCTGTGGGTGTACAGCTAATAGGTGGCAGAGTCCTGCTTCTATTCCAGACATGTCTGAATCTGGAGCCAGAATTTCTTCAACCATCCCCAACACTGATTCTCAGGGGACCTCAAAGTGAGCATGTCATAAAACAGGAGCCCTTCTGTGCTTTATCACAAGCTTGGAAGCCAGTGCTTTTATATACTCATTAGATCACCTTGTGACAAGAACATACTGTAATTATAAAAATCATTGTAAGGTTCAGGCATTTGGGGCCATGATTCCAGGCTCAGAGCCTTCAGCCAACTGTCCTCATCATGTTGCAAAACGCAGACAGGGAGCTGTGCTCACCAGGGGCTGGGGCGATCAGCGGTTACTCACGTTGACAGATTCCTTGCCGTTAAACTTGACTCGGATCCTTGGCTCCTGAATGACATCCAGGTTGAAGCCCGTGACGGTCAGGGGTGTGTGGCCGCTGGGAACAAGCAGAGGTTGGGTTAAGTAAAACCACTCAGGTCTGGCATGGTGGATCTCAACCACTGGCGTCACCTCTCATGAGCCAGACTTAGGCTGCAGGGTTCATGCCACCCTCTGTCTCACCTGGCGATGCTCCACTCTGGCTCGATGCGCTGCACCCGAGGGTCATCTATGTACTCGAACTGCAGGTTGTTATCCACGTGGGCTCGGTCGACGCTCACGGAAACAGGCACTGGGCCCAGCCCATTGGATGAGGGCGGTGAGACACACACGATCTCATTCATTGACCTCCTGATGGGGAGACAGCATGGGGGTTGAGGAGAAAGGCACAGGCAACTGGGGCACTCCCAGGCTTGAAAGGGGCTTTCCTTGGTTGGAGGGAATGGCCCAGAGGTGGGCTCCCTGCCCTTTATACTCTATGCTGTGGAATACACCCCTTATCAGTGTAGATCGGTGCCCTCTTTTTACCTGAGACCCATCCCTAGCTGGATTAAGGAGGTAGCAAGTTGGAGAAGAGGGTTGGAGAAGGTGGGAAGAGACAGGGCTTCATGGGCTTTGGGGGAATCCCTCATTCTGAATTTCCAGAATATGACTATTTAGCCAGTGCCTAGAGTCTGGTCAGGCAGTCAGCAAACACTCATTGAGCATCTACTGTACGTAGAGGCACCTACTGTCCTTGCGCTTGTGGAGTTTATGGTCCAGGGAGGAGATTTTCAGGGCGATACTGCTAGGCAAACTGGCTTCCTGCTCACGGGTTCTTTCAGAATTCTCTTAGGGCTCTCTATATCCCCAGGGCTATGTGAGTGGCTGACAAGTAGTAAGTGTTCAACTTTTTATGCACAAGGGATACCTGAGCAGGAGTCTGTGCTTACAAGGACCGAGACCATGCAACCCTCATGTTTCTCAAGTCACCAGAGCAGGGACTTAATGAACGCTTGATCCTAATGGTGACAGGAGAGCTCCCAGGAGCCTTCTTCATCTGGCGTTCTCATGGCCCTCACTTCTAATCATTTCTAGAAGTACCCAGCTCCTCTGATATATGGGGTACAAACTGACAAGTGGTATATATTTCTCACAAGGACTGGAATGGCGTTTGGGTCCACAGTGTAGCTGATGGGGCTGGCCCATGTATGAGCATGCACAGGATCATGCGTGCAGCTCATGCATCAGAGGTACAGACGGCCTTCAAGTTCATCTCACCCGTAGAACTCGCAGGTCTGGTTGCCCAGGTGCACTGCCACGCTGCTCCCAGCCCCGAGGTAATGGCCTGTGATGGTCACCATGGTGCCTCCTGACTCCGGCCCTCGGATAGGGCTGAGTGACAGCACAGAAGGGTTCTTTGGAAGGAAGCAGAGAAATGACCACAGCTAGACCCAAGGACAGAGGGAGGAACTCTCTGCATGCTGGGCATGGAGGTGCTTTTCCTGCCCTTTTCAATCCCAAACGCTCTCTCTGCTTCTCCCACAGCTGAGGCCCTTTCTGGGAAGAGTTACTCTAGGCATGGCCAGGGAAGGCCATGTATCAGAAATAATTAACTCCCCAGAGAGTCTCATGTTCATAACACTGAAGGGAAAGCAGAGGTGACACTGACTAATCTATGAATTAGTTTACAAATTGAGAACAATTTGAAAACACATCTCTGTCTAGAGCCTGTACTGATTTTTTGGGCACAAACTCAATAGGGATCAATAAAGCTTCCCTGCCTGGGCTGGGCCACCGCAAGGGAAGTCCCCATCCATGGCCCGTGCACATGTACTTCCGTCTCCCCTAAGCATGGGAAGGGCAGCAGTATTCCTAGTACAGAGAGCTGTCAGTAAACGTTAGGGCGGCTTCTCTGACTCATACTAGGAGGATGGTGCGTGGCTGACTAGCAACCTCACTAAGTTATAAAATTAAGCCTGAAGCTTACAGGAAATGTCTAGCCTAAAATGCATCCGGCAGCCGACCTAAATCAGAAAAGAAATGCTTCTGCCTAGAGGCAGTGGAGTGGAGTGGGAAATGCATTTAACTGAGCAGCTACACAGGCGTGAATTCTAGTCTATCTCAGCCATCCGCTGTGGGCCCTAAGGCAAGTTTTGGAATCTTTCTGGACTTTTGTTTGCTCCTGTCAAGTGAGGAGGGTGGGCTAGATTATCTCTAAAGCCCTTCCGAGCTCTGACATTAGACAGTCCTCTCCCCAGCTAGTCCTCCTGCGTTTGCTCCTCACACAGCCCCCATTTGCCCTGGGTAGGAGGTGAAGTAGGTCGGCCCCAGACAGGCCGTGGTACTTTCTGATCTGATAGAGAAGAGTGTAAGAAAAAGGTAGAGATGTCAAGATGAGAAGGCAGAGGCTGGAAAACCTGAAATAAGCAGTGAAATGTTTTAGAGAGAATAGAATTTTGTGGTGTAAAGATTTTTTAAAACTCTTAGCAAGGCTGGTTTGGCCCCATCTGCTAGTGTTAATGCTTTTTAATGAAGTACTTGATGTAGCAATGTAGGTAAGTGTCAGAAAAGGGACTTGAGGGCCTAAGAAGCCAAGTTATTGATTGAGTATGAATATAGCCCCAGCGGGCTCCAGGGCCCCAGAAACAAGTTATTGATTGAGTATGAATATAGCACCAGCCTTGCAGAAAGGCTTTGCGACTCGACTGCCTGTTGCCTGAGCTAGAAGCCATGTTTTCAGGTGTGAGTGTGCGTGTGTGTGTGTGTAACCACACTGACACGCAGAGCGATCTCTTGGTCCTGTACACAGACACATGTCTCTCTGCCAGATCTCAGCAATATTTCTAAACTCCCACTTAAAATATCCTTGGCAGAAAACAAAGCATGCAGATAAATATAGACCCGACTAATTAGGTCCCTCAGGCTACGTGTCCTCATTAGGCTGGAATTAGACGAAGAGATCACATTGGTGGGAGTCCAGGATCCACTTCCAAAGAGAGGCCAGGTTTTGCCTTAGTTGGAACTCTGACCTTTGGCCCTCTGGGACTCCAGTCTCCGGAGCTTTGTTACTCACACGCCCATCTTACTCTGGAAAGACAGGCTGGCAAAGCAGAGAGGCCAGAAGTTCCCTTTTCTGGAGGGTCCGCTTTCTCCTGCTTGGCCTGCAAGAAGCCTGGTGGTGCCTGGCTTGGGAGGGGAGCGGCGGCTTTCCTGGGGGAGTCTAGAGCCAATGTGTGCCCTTGCTCACCTGTGGCACCTGTGGCCTGGCCTCAGACTTGCTACTCACCACAAAGGTGTACTGCTGATGGGACTTGGTCATGAACTCCGGCTTACACTCGCCAATGCACAGGCGCACCGGCCCGGAGGTGGTTTCCACGAGAGCATGGCCCATCTCGCAGACGATCCTGAGGGGAGAGCAAACCTTCCTGTGAGAGGCTTAGCAAGAGCTGGCATCCCTGCCTACCTGCTCGCCCAGCTGTGGCGAACGATGCAGCACAGTCTTGCAACAGGGCTAGATCAACACTCAGCTTGCTCACCCATCTAGCTGTGTGACCTTGGGTGCAGTGCTTTCCCTCTCTGGGCTTCAGACTCACCTGTATAGTGCAAGCGTTTATTGAATCATCTCTAAAGCCCTATATGCCTCTGATATGCTATGCCGCCTGATTTTGTGACCAAGCCTATGGTCCCCCTTCGTCTGGCACAGTGCCTAGCACTGGGTAGGTGCCGAGTATCTGTGCAATAAACCAAATGGTCAACAGGGAGATCTAGGGGCAGCAATTCAGTTGGTGTTGTCTCCTCTGTGCCAAGCTGACATTGCAACACTCCCTCAAGGCGTGACTGAGGGCCTGTTTGCCATGCTGATTCAACTGCGGTTTGCTTCCTGCAGTGAGTTTTTAAAAGGGGGTAGATAATCAGGTGAAATAGTGAGAGCTCCAAACAGGAGCTCCCAGCAGAAAGGGAGGCAGTAGGGAAGGGGTGGAGGGGATGAGTTCATTAGGCCAGCAGTTGACAACGGACTCCCACTTAATCAAGGGCTGAGTTCGTTGAGCTGGTGGGCGAGGCAGGTGACACAGCCCTGGGTTAGAAGTCACGTCTAGCGCTAACTGGCGAGCTGGAGGGAGGAGGCGTGCAGCGCTCTCTCTCAAGCAGTCCAGATCAATACCCCCTGGGACGACTTGAGAACAGCTCTGCAAGCACATACTGGTTGCCTTAGGCACAGCAGCCTTCTGGAAAGGGTGGGCAGCTGAGGATGGGGCAAGGAGGTAGGGGGATTGAAGAAATCATGTTCTTGGGGTAACCCTCTTGCCTGAAATTGCAGGGCCTGGCTTGGGTGGGAGACAGCCCTGCCAGGCTCAGCAGAAGGAACTCCTGAACCCCGTTTCATAGTCCAGAGCAGTCTGGTGCTCCTGGTAGGTTTGCTTAGTGGGGAGTCAGAAAAACAGATCCCCCCCCACTAATCCCTGGCATTATCCTGGCACAGTGGGGAAGATCCGTGTTTAACCGAGCGATGCTTATCTCAACAGCTTCTCTAGGAAGGAAGGTAACTAAACAGAGATTTCATTTCGATGTAATAAAACTTGCATTAAACAAATACGCCGCATGCTCGCACACACGGCACGCCGCTGATCTCCATCTCCTTCATAACAGTTAATCCCAAATAACTACTTTCACTCCTGGCGAATATTTACTTAACATGCAATAACTGTCGTACTATGTTTAGCATATTAGATTCAACAAGGAAGTATCGAATGCACATGGAAGAATATTCTCCCTTCCCTTTCTCTATGAATAAAACAATTAATTATGAACCCGAGTAAACATGATCGTGATGATCAATTAGTATTTTACACGTAACTGTCTCCTTAAACCTCATTAGCGGAGCATTCAAGAAGCTTAACTTAAGATAGGATGTGTGGTTATTTTCATGCTGCTACCTGCGTGGAGTCATGACTCTCCCATCCTGTTTCCCCGGCCCTGGCAGCTGCTCCTGTTTCAGGCCCTGCCATCCCGCAAACCACGCCCTGCACTGTCAAGGCAACCAGAGGGGAATCAACCACCTGTTGTGGGTATTGGGGGCGGGGGGCGAGGAGAAGAGGGAGCAGACAAGACTCTTCCCTCTCTTCTAATCAGGGCTTGTTTGTTCCTCACTCATCACCCTTGGCCACTCTGCTGGAGAGATCCTTCAGAAGAAAAAGAGGAAGAAATCATCACAGGCTTGAAGTGATGGAAAAAGGAAATATGAAGGTCATGGGCAGTACTGAAATGTTCTTCCTTGGGCCCTGGGGCTGTCTGGGAGAGGAGAGGCCTGGCATGGCCCTGGTCAGCTGTCCCTGTATGGAGTTAACGCTCACCTGGGGCCCCTTGACACCCTCGTCTTTTCTAGGACATTTTCTCACTCAGGGTTTATGTCCCAAAAGATAAGCTGTATGAAACAAGCCCCTGGGAGAAGAACGGTGAATCGGAGATGGACGCCACTTGCGTGTCCAAGGTCGAGCACCTGCAGTTGACTCTGAGTGTCCCCCACCTGGAAGGGCATGGTGAAGGGGCCTGCGGGCTGGTCTGCAGTGAGGGCCCTGAGCTGGTCACGGGAGCCCTTCCTCGGCCTGGAACGAGCGGGCAGAGGCCTGTGCTCAGCAGCAGGCTATAGAGAGGGGTCGGGTTGGGTAGGTCTAAGAACTGGACAAGAGTCCCAAGGAAATGCAGTAGCACTGTAGAAGAATTTAGCCACCTCTAACTCCTCTTCCCCTTAATTCCTGGGACCCAGTGTCTGCAGGGAAGGAGGGAAAGGCCTTGAGTGTATAATATTTGTTGTAGGCTCTTGTTCTCTGAGCTCAAGGAGCTAGGGAGTGAGAGGAAAAAGCCAGGGCAGCTGCCATTGAGTAGAGAGGTTATACTGAGGAATGAGTGTTATGCCAAAGCAGTTTCTAGACTTTTAGAAGAAAAGCTACAGTTTACTGAATGTGGCAGGATCTCATGTCATCCTTAGGCTCCGCTACTGAGTGGGTCTTATTATCTCCATTTTACAGACAGTGACACTAAGGCTCAGAGATGCCAAGTGACTTATCTATGGCCACAATTTGGATAAGTGGCAGATCCCTGATTCAAATCCAGGTTAGCCTGAATCCAAAGCTCATGCTTTCACCACTCCACTCTACTGCTGCTAGAGTTAGTGGGATGTTCTGTATGTCTTCTGAGGAAAGGACAGTCTGGATACGAGGCAGCAATGATAGATGTGAGGTTGTTGGCAGGGGGTGGTGGGACGGCCCCAGCTGGGCTGCTCAGGCTCTGAGAGCACGCCCCTTGTCCCCCTACCGTCTTGGTTGTAGACAACCTCAGGCAGTGGTGTGCACACCAACTCCTCCTTCAAGCCCTGCAAGTCAGCAAGTTTCCTGTGGTTTGATTTCTGGGGGCCTCCTGCCTCCCCTGTCTCCTCCCCACATGTCTGGTGGCTCCGGGCTCCTTAGGTATTATTAGGACACACTAGCTGGAGATGCCTACCTTTTCCCCTTATAACATGGGAAATTGGACCAAACAACTTCCAGTTTTGACATTTGAAGATTTCCCTCCTCTGGGTTGACAGGGGCCTTCTGGAGACACATTAGTGCCACCGATAAGCTTTCTAATGGTGGGAGTTGCACATACCACGGGGCATATAGTTTACTGCTTTTGACATCCTAAGAACCACCGAAGTGATGGCAGAGCTCATCTATTCCTACGTTCCTATTGTCCAAATGAGACCTTTGAGGAACAGGGAGCAAAGTGACTTGTCCATGTCACCTAGCTCATCCATAGCTGAGCTAAGGCTTGACCTCTTGTGCCCTGGCATCCATACCAGTGTCCCTGCCCCCATGCCACACCACTGCCCATAGACTTGCACAGATGGTGCCTCGCTCTCTGGTATGGGGAGCACACACATGTAACATCCACCCGGCCATGGTTGCGTTCACAGATGAAGCCGATTGCAGGGCTTCCTGCAGACCCAAGCTAAGTCTGCCCCACGCAGAGCTCCTGTCCCAGGAGGGGCGGGCTGCAGGCTCAACCTGCGTCCTATTGCCCAGAAAACATCCTGAGACTGAGTCATCTGGACCTGCATAGACCTGTGGGGTGCTGATTGCAGGACTAAGCGGGGCCCTTTAACCAACATTAACCTAATTGCTGAGTGATAGATGGCACGGCACAAGCATATGGTGAATCATTACTGTGCCCGCGAATCCTGCCCGCACCCGGGACTCTGCACCGGGCCCATTTAGCCAAACTCATCTCTCACAGACATCTGTAACGATCGTGCCTGCTGATTGCTGCCTGGGATGGAGGCTTTAATGATGTTAACAAACTCTGAAACCTCGAGAGTGGTAATGAGCCCGGCATGGCTGGAAACCGGGCTGCATCCAGTGAGGTGCGGTGTGAGCTCTCTGCCGCCTGCCAGCCCCACGCCTAGGGACACGATGGTGCTGGTTTTCTAGGGCGATCACCAGCCTTGGCAGGGACCCATGGGGACCCTTCACCTCCCCAGGCTCCTTTCATATCCCCATTTCTGGCTTCTCTGAGCGCTTCCTCCTCCACGGCCCTGGGCGAGTGAGTGTAGTACCTTTAATTCCATAAACAGAACTGAAGCTCCTTGCGTTGGTACAGCACGTTAGGCTGCTGAAGGTCAGAGAGATGGAACAGCTTGCCAAGGTCTGGGGTCTGGTCAGTGGAGGAGCCAGGGCTAAAACGTGGTCTCATGACATTCTGAGGGCCAGCTGCCCAGGCATGTGCACTTCTTAGCCAGAAGCACTGCCTCCCACCCAACTCCACCCCAACCCCCTAGCCAATTCCTCTGGAGGCCTGGAGCATGTCACCAAGCTGGAGACAGGTCTGTGTCCAGAGACCCAAGGCAAGTCCTCAAGGCCAAGGTGGATTTGGGGTCAGTGTGACTGAGCGCCCAGTCTAAAGACCGTCTGGCCGTGAGGACCTCTGCAGGCTATCCTGGCTCCTGCCCCACAGCCTTTACCTCCTCTTTGGCTCAGAAGCGCTACTTACGTCGCTTCCCTTTGCCCTTCCTCATCTCCTTCTTGTGGGCCCAGCCAGCCTTTCTGGCAAGACTCACTCCTTGCAGCGATAAGGCTGTCGATGAAGGACCAGACCTGAGGGATCTGAGGCTCAGGCCGGCTCTTTCCTCGCCCCTGCCATGGCCAGCAGGCAGCACACAGCCCTTGGAGTCCGGGAATTCAGCCCTCCTGACACTGACTCTTCTCTGGACCACAGCAGAGCCTCAAAGCCACAACGTGCTGAGTCACGGAATTTCCGGGCCGCTCCTGCCCAGGAGTCCTGCCCCTTCACTGGTCGGGATGGGAAAGAGCCCTGGACAAAGGGTCGGGAAGCTCAAGGTCTAATTCTGCTTTGGCCACTGTGCCCTGAGCGAACTGGGGAGAGTCATCTCACTCCTGGAGTCTTTGGTGAGCTCTTGCTTTGCAAAGTGGAGATAACAGTATTTACCTCTCGGGTCCTTACTAATTAAAAAGGAAATAGAGGATGAGAAAGTGCTCTGTTCACTGGAAAATGCTGATGAAAGATAAGGAGATGTCATGTCCACGGGGTTGCTACTGACGGCTGGCTCTGGGGCGGTCTGAGGGGGAGGGAGGACATGAGGCTGCAGATGGGGGGCTGAGGGAGGGAAGCCCCCACCCTGACGTCCTAGTCCCCCGTGCAGAGAGCCGTGTTCTCTGTGGAGTCAGAATGCTTTGGCCCAACTTTCCAGGATAAACCCCGCAACGTGATGTGGCTGCCCCCCGCCCTTTCTCCTTTGGAGGGGTGGCATCCCTCCTTCCGCCCGCCCGCCTGCAGCTTTGTGCCCACCTCCTGCCCACCGTCTCCACAGCGGCTGCCACTGCCAAATGCACACCCCAAATTGGAACATATGTCACTCCTGGAGCCCCGTTCGCCTGTCCGCCACTACATGCCTATTTTCTAATTTCCAGCTGACATTTCCCTTAGTGAAATAAATGAATTTGCTCCGGTGGAGGCCCTGCTCGGATTAAGCTGCTGTCAGAGCCCTATGCACCAAACAAATTGTTGCCCGCAGCCCACCGTGTGGGATGCATTCCAATGGGGGCTGGCAGGGGAGGGGCTGGGGGACCTAGGAGGGGCCTGAGTTTGTCAGGAAACTACCTCTGTCACACCAGTGGGCAGGCAAAGACTGAATGAGGAGCAGCGTCAGCGCCGGAACCCTGATGCCAGACAGCGAAGCCAGGGAACAGGGACTCAAACAGGGTGAGACCCTCTGAGGGTGGAGGAGGGGAAGGAAAAGGGCCGGCCAGGGCGGACTCACTGCTCGGCGATGATGTATTCCCCTGGGAGGGGTGTGCAGGGCACCCCAGCCACCTGCACGTGGTGCGCGATCTCAGAGAAGTCCAGACCCAGGTTCACGCCATGGATGGTCACTCGGGTCCCTCCTTCAGGTGGTCCAGACACTGTCAAAATCTGCAGGAGGGAAATGGCATTAGCAAGCCCGGTGGGCCTCAGGAATAGGAGGGGCATCCCCTTTCCCCTCCCCCAAAGGTGACTTTGACAGACACCTGGAAGCTGGATGAACTGTGGGTGCTTTCTCCACTTTTCAGCTTATCTAGGATCCTGCCATCATCTTCTGTTGTATGCTCCATCCTCGGTTCTTTTAAGTCATTCATTCATTCATCCACTTAAAAAATTTATCAGAAAGAGTACTACCGTCGAGGCAGAAAGCCATTGTTTGAGACTTGTCTCTAATTCTCTAGTCGCCTGATTGTGATCAGTCACGGAATCTCTCTCTGCACTTCCTCACTTCGCAGGGAGCGTGGGAGTGCCAAACAGACGGAGTGCTTGGGAGCATTTTTGGAAACCAGAGGGCTTTGTAATTGTGACAGTGTTATTAGTGCCACTGCTGTGTGCTAGACCATGTAGGGGGTACAGTGATGAATACACAGGAAATTTGCCCTCAAGGAACTTAGAGTCAGGAGGACGAGATAAAGGAAGCACATAAACGTCGCTGAGTCAGGGTACGCAGCGATAAGCTCGGAGCAGAGAGGGAGCTGTGGAAGCTCAGGGGAGTCCAGATTTGATGTGGCTGCAGGTGAACGATCAAAAGTGGAGAGTGTGTTTGACATTGTTCTGCAAAAAAATCCTATGACACGTGTCAGGACCAAGAAGAAACAACTTCAGGATTTTCTAAATCTTTGCTGGCTTCCTGTTAACAAAGATCATTTATTTATTCATTCCTTAATTCAGTCACCAGATGCTGACTGCCCCATTTTGCTTTGACCCAACAAAAAAGGGAACAGCAGAATCAGCTTCTCCCACAGTGTAAACTTCTGTCTGGAAGGTGATCAGGCTCTTGGGAAAATGCAGTTGTCTGAGATCCAATAGATCCCAGTGAATAAGTTCATACTTGTGGTTCATAGTTCTCAGAAGTAGGAAGAAATCAGAAGCAAACCCAATCCTAGACAGCAGAGGAACATAGAATTTCAGAACTGGAAGCGACCCCGGAGTATCCTATTCTAAGATCCTTATTTTACAGCAACAAGAATGAGACCCAGAGAAGTCAGGGGTGTACCCAAGGCCTGGAGCAACTTGTACACAGAGCTGTAAAAAGTCCAGTGTTCTTCTCACTACACCATAGGAAAGACAAGACAGAAGAGGGAGGGAGGAGGGAAGGGGATTTGATCAAGATCGTGAGTCCACTAGAATCTCCGAGATGGGTCCTCTGGGCCCGTGTCCTGGGGCACTTCTGGACAGTCTCCCTCTTAACCCCATATGTGCTGGCGGAGTGTCCGGTGGGGTGGCAGAGGCAGCGTGCCCCAGAGTGGAAAGGGTAGATGAGTACAGGTGAAAACGCTGTGGAAAGCCCTGGAGACCCTTCCTACCTCCCTTCTTCCCCGCAGGTGTGCTGCCCGCTTCCTGCAATGTGGGCATCATGAGTTTTGCCACCAACCCAGCCACAGAACCCCGAGTGAGAGCCAGCAGAGAAAAGCTGATGGTGGTGGGATGAGGACCAGGATGGGCTTCCTTCCCTCTGTACCAGGCCTGCACGCTCTCATCCGGGGGCTCATCTTGCCCAAGTCACCTTATCTGTGGCTTGGACTCCCTTTTCTGGGAATCAAATATCCCACTTTATGAATAAAACTAAACAAGACATGTGAACTGAATCAAGGGAGGCAGTCAAGGTGGCTCAGAGGCATCTCTGCATGTTTGGGGTGCGGGTGGGGGAAGTAAAGACAAGTTGAAGAGGGAAGAGCTGGCATGAGGAACCGGCAGGCCCAATGGCTCTTCTGCCCCTGGACTCTAAAAATATCTCTCAATAATACATATTCTGCCTGTTCCACTCTCCCCTGGCACAGTTCCCTCAGGGACCTGGGACTCCTGAGCTCTGGGAGATGGACTCTTACTAACGATAAACAGGGAAGGGGCTGCTTCCGCCCCCCTGCAGGAGAGCATCATAGGGGAGAATTTGCTTATAGCTCCTGGCTCTCCTTTGAGCCACTTGGAATGAGCTTCACCAGCCCCTCACTCCCCTCCCCCAGCCACCTGGATGGCACAAACCCACCTACCCAAAGGAGCTGACAAAACTGGGTGATTGGTTCTCTCTCCTTCCCTCACTTTTATTTTTAAAAAATACATTCTTGTGCTTGCTGCAGTTAATTACAACCTTTCAGAAAAGCTGTGAAATGAAATCTTTCTGGAAAGCCTAAAAATATTTCTTGCAGGTAGCATGCAGGGACTGCATTGTGAATGCTCAGTGGCCTTGGCAGTTTCCACGGGGTAGCTTCTTTCTCCCTGCTGGTAAGTCATTGTCGTGTTTTCTTCCCAACATTCAGGGGTCGGTGGCAGACACATGGTCGCAAGCACTGGGGTGCTCTGGGGTCTGTTTGTTAGCAAAGAGTTACTCAGAGGCATAAGTCAGCTTATACTGTTTAGAGAAGGAAGATCTTTTTTTTTTTTTTGGTAAATTATTAGCAAGTGTTATAATCTTGGTGTGAAGATACAAGTCAAAGAGATGGGTAGCTCCAGCTAACAGCTGCTGGAATCCAAACCAGGAGAATCAGTGTCCTCATGGGTCATTAAACCAAGCCTGCAAGGCTTGGGAGGTGCCTGGGGAAGGTTGGGTCTCCATGAAGGTCTTCATTCATGCCAAGTACTACGCTGCCAGCACCTGGGTAGGTGGTGAGGGAGTTCAGGGAGACATCTGAGCAACTACCGTGCTCTGGGGCTTACAAGGGATGTAGCTTATAGCTTCCTTGCTTAAAGCAGAACTGATGTATAAAAGTCTGACTTTCCAAAACACAGATGAGGTGGTGATTATTTGATTTGCAAGAGGATTCCCAAGGCCTCCATTACGGATGACTTCCAAATCTATATTGTTGGCTCAGCCCTGTCTCCTGAGCTCCATAGCCATATATCCAATTGCTGCTGGACATCTCCACTTCCACATGCTTGTCCCTCAAGTGCCTCAAATTTCACCATGTCGAAAAATGAACTCTTAATTTTTCTTCCTCCCACCCCCAACCCGATTACCCTCCCATCCTCTCTTTCAAGGTTAACAGACTCTCCACGCGCCCAGCCAGCAATCTCGCAAGCACCTTCAAACCGTTCCCTTTCTCTCCCCCACCAAGTATGATAAAAAAGGTCACCAGGCCCTATCGGTTCTCATTCCCAGGTGTCTTTTGAGTCCGTGTCTTCTAGAGTAGATGTTCAGCAGGGCCCCATGATCTCTTCCCCACACTAACCACAAGGGTCTCCATGTAAACCTCACTTCCTCATAGCTGCCGGGGTGACCTTCATGCACCCATATATGACCTGGTTACTAGTCACTTGCTCTGAAAACCTTCAGTGGCTCTGATCACTGCCAAGGCAAGTCCCTAATTCCTAAGGCTGGCCTGGCACTTGTGGTTCTTCAGATTCCACCTCTTTTACCTCTTCAGCCACGTCTTCCATTCTGTAGTATGTCCTCTGTATCCCACCTGATACCAGTGGTGCCTTTACACACAGTTCCCTTTAAAAGTCTCTGTGCCTTTGGATGTGTCATTCATTCTCCCCCAGCTTAAAAATCAGAGAGGGTCTGTGTGCAGAGTGCAAAGGAGCAGAGGGAGGCATCCTATAGAAGACTGCCCCTGCCACCCAAGGCCTTCCAGGTGGCTGAGAATGAGTCTAAGGGCCATGCAATCTGTGTAGTGTCCTGGCGTAGCAAGGACCGGCACCCTACTTCCTGCATTTCTCCTCAGGACCAAGTATTCGGGGGAGGCCATGGAGGGGAGGCTGGGTGGGAAAGCGTTTCTTCTTCAGAGAGGGACTGAGCAGGATCCTGCAGGACACAGCCTCAGACCAGGCAGCTGCAGTGTCTCAAGTCCCCCTGGAGACTCTGCCACCGTGGCTCTCTCTTAAAAGGGGCATTAGATTGCAGGGCCCCAGGGCCACATTCCACATAGTTGGTTCTCTTCGGAGCCAAGTCTAGCCTTCCCACATAGGTCTATATAGGGGACAGTTGGATGAGTCGCCAGCTCCTGCTTGCAGAACTCCAGGGAAGTCCTTCCAGATCTGGAAGAAGCTGTGGGGCTGCAGGGGAAGGGAGAGCTAACCTCCCACAGAAGGGAGGGTGAGAGGGCAGGGTGGAGTCACATAGAGTCCCCCATTGACAGAGGGGGGGACAAATTATGGCTAGGATATTAATCAGGTCCATTTGTCTCGGCTAGTTTCAGATGGCCCTTGTATTGCTGGCTACTCTGGGGTAAGGAAGAGACCATCTGATACTTGGCCTGCAGCAGGAAGAGAGCAGCCTCTGGAGTCAGACAGCCCTGAATTTAAACACTCACTCTGATACTTACGAGCTATGTGACCTTGAATATCAATGTCCTCATCTGCAAACAGATAATAATGCTTGCCTGGCAGGGATGATGTGAAGACTAAGTGAGATAACATTTGGAAATTCCCTAGGATGCTGGTTTAGAGAGCAGGTCTGACAACTGGTCATTTCCTTCCCTGTGTTCCCCTGCACCTGTGCCTTCCTGGATGACAAAAACATGGGGTGTTAGGGTCTGTAGGGTTAGCGATGGTGGAAATCTTCTTCTCGGTCTGGAAGGACAACACACAGATCAGGCAGCTCATAACGGAGACGCTGGATGACTCGGGCTGGACAGGGCTGCTAGTGGCCTGATGGGAGAATGTCGCAGCCTGGGCTTGGGCGGGGAGTGGGGCTGATGCCAGGGCTGGGCCTTGGCTTTGGAGGGTTCTGGGCCCTGCACAGGAGCATGTTTTGAGCCAGACTTTACACTTTCACCCCAAATACATTTGGTATATTTGGAAGGACACCGGCCCTGTCTGAAATGATCTTCCTTCTTTCCTCCCTGCCGTCTGGCCATTTCTTTCCCCAGGTATTAGTCATTCTTGGGTATTTCACAATGAATTCAATGAATTCTTTCAGGGGAGTAACTCTGAATGAGATGCCAATGCAAACAAACCACAGCTTGGGGGGTGTGTGTGTGCAGTGGGGGTGGGAGGAAAGGAGGGAAGGGAGAAGAAAACCTGTCAAATCAGCTGGGAGGAATTTTAGATATTGACTAATTCCATCCCATGCTTTTCTACACATTTTATACCATGGACCAGAAATCTATCTAACTTCTCCCACTGTGGAGAATTTTAGATAGTGAGAGCTAGATGTAGGGGATTGGGGAGAGAAGGGCCCAGAAGCAGCTGCTGTTGCTGGTTGGGGTGAAGGGGGTTACTGGGGCTGTCCCCTGTGTTCTACGCCTGCATCATCTGCGTGCTACCCCTCTCCCCGCCCCTGACACTCGAGTCCTGGCTCAGCCCTCTCATGGACCACAGTTATGCGCCACATAATGATGTTTAGGTCAACAATGGACACATAAGATTATAATGGAGCTGAAAAAGCCCTGTCACCTAGTGACGTCATAGCCATTATAACACTGCATCGCAATGCACTCGGCACACGTGTGTGGTGACGCCGGTGTAAACAAACCAGCTGCGCTGCTGGCTGTCTAAAAGTGTAGCACGAACAATAATGGACAGTACATAGTATCTGATAATGATAATAAGCGACTATGTCACTGGTTTATATATTTACCATACTATGCTTTTAGTCATTTTAGAATGTACTCCTTCTACTTATTAAAAAAAAAAAAGGTTAACTGTGAAACAGCCTCAGGCAGGTCCTTCAGGGCATATTCCAGAAGAAGGCATGGTTGCCACAGGAGGTGACAGCTCCATGCACGTTACTGCCCCTGAAGACCTTCCAGTGGGACAAGATGCGGGGCTGGGAGACAGTGATAGGATGATCCCGACCCTGTGTAGGCCTAGGCTAATGTGTGTGTTTGTGTCTTAGCTTTTAACAAAAAGTTTAAAAAGTAAAAAAATAAATAAAAATAATTAAAATAGAAAAAGCTTACAGCACAAGGACATAAAGAAAATATTTTTGTACAGCTGTACAGTGTTTGGTGTTGTGGTTTCGTGTGTGTGTTTGTGTTTAAAAAACTTTTTATTTTTAGAGACAAGGTCTTTCTATGTTGCCCAGGCTGGACTCAAACTCCTGGGCTCTGGGGACCCTGAGTAGCTGGGACTACAGGCAAGTGCCACTGTGCCTGGCTTTGTGTTTTTAGTTAAGTGTTATTACAAAAGAGTCAAAAAGTTTTTAAAATATTTTTTAAAAATATGGTAAAAAATTACAGTAAGTTAGTTTGTTATTGAAGAAAAGTTTTTAAATAAATTTTGTGCAGCCTGAGTGCATAGTGCTCACGAAATCTACATTAGCGCGTAGTAGTGTCCTCACGTTCACTCACCACCTGTGAGCTCCATTCTTGGTTGGCGCGCTATACAGGTATACCATTTTTTAAAAATCTTCATACTGTATTTTTAGTGTGTCTTTTCTATGTTTAGATATACAAACACTTACCTTTGATTGCGTTACAATCGCCGATAGCATTCAGGGCAGTGACGTGCTGTACGGGTTTGTAGCCTGGGCGCCCTCCCAGATAGCCTGGGCATGTCGTCGGCTATACCACTTAGGTTTGTGAAAATGTACTCTACGGTGTTTGCACAGCACTGAAACAGCCTAATGACACATTTCTCAGAATGTATCCCGGGTGTTAAGGGACGCATGACTGTACATGTGCTCTCTGGGAGAGCTTAGGGGTCCCCGAAGTTACAGGGCGTGAAGCTGTATGCATTTGACATGCTGTGCTCCCCTCCTCAAGGCTCTGCTCAAGGTGCTCCTCGAGGAGGCATCGCTGACTCGGCCGGGCAGGGTTAGTAGCCCCTTACCCTGGGCTCCCACTGCCGTGTGTGACCACCTCCAAGACCACAGTCTCTACACTGGACTATAACTGCTCATTTCTTCAATACGACACTGACTGTCTTGGGACAGCAACTATCTTACTTTTCTTAGCAACCTAATTCTCAGCACACAGCCTGAAACTGAGCAACTGTCAATAAACATCCCCCATTCTCTGTTCCTAGGAAATGCTGCTCTCAACTGGACGCTAGAACAAACTGTGTTCTTTAATGATGATGGGAAGAATGGCGGTGCCTAAGTGTTGCTTAAAAGTGATGTAGTATTTTAACGTCGGGATCATTAAGAAGTGCCTCCTGCGATCTCTGGAGCCAATTTCTGGTTTGATTCCTTATCGGATGGAGGACTAAACAGCTGCCTCCTCATCAAACATCTTTCAGATACTGAAGACAGCAGTTAAGTCACCCCTGGCCTTAGCTTCTGCAATTCTGCTAGCCTTTCTCTGAAGCTCTAGTTTTCTAAACCCTTTGATCATTTTGGATGCTTTTCTCTGGACCGCTGGGTTTCTGTGCATCCTCTGAGAGTGTAGTGATGCAAACTAGGCTTGTGGCTTGAGCAAAGGCCTCACTGGTCGCTGTGCAGCAAGGAGGGCCCGAGAAGACAACTTCCTGTGCTTGTCACACTCGCCATTAACCAGGCTGGCCACGGGCAAAACCTAGTGGAGGGTAAACATTTGGAATCTTTCTCATGTTCCTTTTCATTTTCCTTTCTGGGTTTTCTTCCCCCATTTTAGGCACCTTTCACTCTGCTGTTCTCTCCTCCCTATTTGCATCTTCATGGGACTTTAAGTTGTGTTATTACCTGCCTTAAGGGTATTAGCATATTGACCAGTTGTAGAATAAAAAGTTTATCCTTTGCAGGATTCAGAAGGAAAACATGGAAACACTTTAGGGTAAGAGGGCTCAGGCTGGCAGCCCTGAACCCTGCCTTGGAAGTAGGCACTGAGCAAGCCCACGTATAAAGGTGGCTAGTCCAAGTCCTGGCCATGTACTTCTTGGGCAGATGAGGTCAGCAGCATGTGGCATCAGGCAGGCATGCCTACGCCAAGGCACATGGTAGGGGACCAACTGGGAGATTCCTATCCTCTGTGGAGGCCCTCTCAAAGCTTCCAGGAACCTCTGGTTCAGGGAGCCACTTCTCCAGCTGCTCAGACCCCACCTTGACAGCAGCGCAGCCCGACTGAGCCCTGGCAAATGCCGGGGCACCCCGGCCGAATCCGTATACCTGCCAGACTCTGTCATGTTTGTGTTCCTCCGTGGGTGCCGTGACCTGGAAAGCAGCCGCCGTGACGCTGCCCCCGCCCTCGTTCTTGCAGCCACTAATTGAAGAGTTCAGAGGGAACTGTGCCACAGAGCCGCCCGAGGGCGTGAGCAGATGCAGCCGATTAATTACAGCTGGGGAGATGTGCAGGGCTGCGGCGGGCAGCAGGGGAGCAGAGCGGGAGGCTTTGGAAGGCCCAGGGGCTGGGCGGACTGGGAGCGAGCGCTCACGCAGGCTGTGCCCGGGCTCAGAATCAGGCAGAGCCTTGAAAGGGCAGAGTTGGGGCTTCCATCAGAGCTGGGGTACTAGGGGTCAGAGGGGCTTCACAAACCCCAGCTCCCATCCTACAGACCCCATCTTCCTCTTCCTCTGGTTATGTCTCCTGGCTGTTGGAGATGGTGGGAGAGAAGCCAGAGCAAGGCCTCACCTCCAGGTGTTAGAAGATTCTGAAAATGATGGCTACCATTTTTACATTTATCAAGTGCTTATAATCAGCCAGGAATTATCCCACTTAGGGCTCAACACAAGCTATGATGTGTTATTATCATTCCCATTTTATAGATGGAGAACAGTGTCCCAGAGAGGTTAAGTAACTTGCTCGG
The DNA here is from genome assembly GCA_963574885.1 of Lepilemur ruficaudatus. NCBI lineage: Eukaryota > Metazoa > Chordata > Mammalia > Primates > Lepilemuridae > Lepilemur > Lepilemur ruficaudatus. Next base: position 178,753 of record CAUYRT010055621.1, on the reverse strand, counting down.
TGTTACACAGCCAGTGGCAGCCAGGCCTACTCAACCTCTGCTTTTGGCCTCCTGAGTTGACCATCCTCCTGCCCTGGGAAAGATCCCTAGATCACCAACCACGAGGACTCATGCCCCAGCCTGCTCTTGGGTCCCCTCTGTTTGGCCGTCCAGCCCCTTTCCCTTGGCTCAGGCCATCCCTGCTGCTTCCCAAGGAGCTCTGGAGTTGGCTTTGCCAGCTACTGCCTTTGCCGCTGCCCGCTCTGGCTCTCTGAGCTTCTCAGCATCCCTCGTCCCTCCTCTCTGCCCCCACCCCAGTGAGTGTCCACACTCCCCTCCTGGCCTTGCCCCTCTGTCCTCTCTCCCTGTGCATTTCTGGTCTCCCAGAAGATGCTGGGCATGGAGACCACAGACTTTCTTTTGAGCAAGAGTTTGGTGCCCTCTCCTTTCCCTGCTCTGGCTCTGTGGGTCAATAATTCTGTTTGTCTGAGTGAGCTCAGGAAAGAAATGAAGGATAGTGTACTGGTGTGGGCTCTGGAGTCAAGTAGGTGAGGGTTAAATCCTAGTTCCAAAACTTATTAGCAATGCGACTTCAAGAAAGTTATCATGCTTCATAGCGCCTTCATTTCCTCATCTGTAAAATGGACCTAATGATAATAACTTCTGCCTCATAAAAGTTGTTGTGAGGTCTAAAAGCAATGACATATATGAGGTGCTAAGAGCAGTGCTGGGTGCAAGGGAAGTGTTGAGTAGATGTTAGCTATGATTTCTCTCATGACTAGTTTTTGATTAAGAAATCTGACAGAAGTCAGGCTAGCTGAGGTCCAGACAGAGGAACAGCGGCTTTGTTTTCACAAGTGTCCTATGTGAGTATTGCTCTTGGTGGGGACTCAGGGCAGGGGCAGACAGGCTGACTTGTGGAGGGGAAGTGGCTGGTGTAGACATTGTCCAGCATGGCACTGGTGGCCTCTCCGATGGGCCTGTGCCACTTTTGCCATAGTCTCCAGCCGGTGATCAGTCCTCACCACTGGGTTTGTAAGGGCAGACAGGAGAGACTGACATCAGAGCCTCCTGGTGGGGAAGCAGGATCCACTCCTGGATGGCCTTGGCCCTATCAGCATCCCAAACTCATGATCATGCTCTGTATTAAAAGCTTTTGTGTCCGACGCTGGGATTTCGGTAGGTTTTGCCCTTAGGAGCCTAGGACCAGCCAGTGAGGACAGCCATGGGTGTGTAGACAGCTCATCCTCTCCTTCCTAATCCACTCACTCTTTTCCTGTTGCTTAGCATTTTCCCGAATTTAAAGGGCAGTGATGCCAACTTCATACCTGCAAGTTTCCATCCCATCCTGACTCCCAAAAACACCTGGATGCTGGTCCAAGAAAGCATATTGTCACGTTCTCTTCCAGCTTGGTGTGTGTGTGTGTGTGCATGTGTGTGTGTCATTGTGTGTGTGAGCATGTGTGTGCCCACCCTTCGTGGCAGGCTAGAGCCCAGTTGATGGCTCTGTTGGAATCTGTGGCACTGGTGGCACCAGCTCTCCTGCCTGGCGTGCATCCTGGCTGGCTCTGTCTTAGCTGATAGTACATTCAAAACCTAATTGTTATCTCAGCAGAGTAACTCCATTATTCATCCTGACACCATCCCCCGTTAGCTGTTTGTTGCAGTGATGTTATATTAATGAGGCCTGCAAATAAATGAACGGGAGATCAGAGTGCCACCTTGTTTCTCGGGAAAGCTGGCTGACTTATTTATTTATTTTCTGGGAACTTTGCAGTCAGTCACTCTGGCTCTGGGCACCGGTGGCTTTTGGCCTTTCCTGCAGAGATTTGGTGCAGCCTTGCGGATAAATACTTGTAAATGTCCCAGCTTCCCGAAGAGTTTCACAAATGTATTTGCATCAGAGAGAATCCAGGAATAAAGAATATACTTTTAATTATTTGGGCAAGTGGAGAGCAGAAGCCAGCAGGAGCAATGGATCATCTCAAACTACTAAGGTATCAAAAATTATTTGAGCTTGGTTTTGGAGGGCAGTGTATGTGATTTTCTACGGTTGATTTTCTTTCCCAGTTACATGTACCTAAGATAATGTTAAAGAGAATTTATATTCCCTGAGCATAGACTAGCGAGGTGTTGGAGAAGTTACCAAGGTTGAAAAATTTCTAACGTAAAAGCTACACGGTGGTCCATGGAGAGACGACTGTAAACCTAACCACCCTGCCCCACTGCCTGGCATCAGTGTGGCCTCACTGGGAAATGTGGTGGGTGGCTTCAGGGACACACAGGAACATTCACAGCTTAAGGGTGGTAGGCTCCTGGTCACTCCCCAAGGACACCAATTCTGGGGGTTCATCTTCTGCATCTCAAGCCGGCTTTGCCTTTACTCCACCCTGATCTCTGTTCTCATCTGCAGGTAGAGCCACCTGGGTCTCATCCCCTGGGCTCTCCCATCAGGCTGACATGCTTGAGGGGTCTGAGCTGCCAGGCCAAGGAGTCCAGCTTTCACTTAACTGTCATCCCATTGGTGGGCATAGCCAAAAAAGCCCCACAACTGAATCAACTCTGGTAGCTTCAAGAAACACCTGGGGAGTAGGTTAGAGATAAGACTTACCCCTGATAGGCAAGAAGTGATCGCCCTAAGCTCAAATGCACCCCCAAATTCTCTTCTTGTTATTTATCCCCCCTACTTATAGAAGTAAGTCTGGACCTAACTATGTTTAGGAAGACAGTAGGTGGAGGTTATTTTAAGGCCCAATGCAAAGAGTAGCCAATGTTCCCAGTTTGTCTGGCACCTCTTGGTGTTTTCTAAGAGGATTCTGATCCTGAACATAGACATTGTTGGTACACTTGGGGTGGGGTGAGGTTGGGAAATGCATAACCAAAGAATACCCTCCATCTCTTTGACCAAGAGAGGGGGCATGGTGTGGTGGGGGGAGTCTGCCTTCTGGAGTCAGAAGGCCCTGGTTTTCAGTCTCTGTTCTGCCACCAACCAGATGTGTGACTTTGGGAAAATTCTTTACCTCCCTAAGCACTGTTTCCCCAACTTATAAGTGAAGATAACAATAGCTATCTGCCAGGATTGTTTGGAGGAGTAGAAATGTAAAGTGCACAGAGCCTGGCACATAGTAGAGTCTTGTTAAAGAAAATCAATTATTACTATTAAGACTCCCAGAATTAGAATGTCGGCTGGTCTGTTGATATGCCTGGCATGAGGTTAGTGCCTTTGCTAGCTGTGGAGACCTATGTCCCTGCTGCGGTCCTCTTTCCACAGGAGATAACTGCAAAGGGTATAGATTAGAAGTCTCTGTCCTAGGCCCTTTGGAGGAAGCAGCGAGGCCTCCAGGGAAGCTAGTTCCAGCCTCTTCTGGGTGGCCAATGTCCAAGGATAGGCTGGGGTTACACCGGGAGAGGCTGCGCCCCTACCTCCCCACACAGGACTCACATATACATGTGACAGCTGTCAAGTGTAGCCCAGTGCATGGCACACAGCAGTCACTAATTAAATATTCATTTAATGAGTGAACTAATTTACTTGGAATTGTGGAATTTTCTCCCTTTGCTCAGAATGCTCACTCTCATGGGTTGAATTCTGTCCCCCCCCAAATTCCTATGTTGAAGCCCTAACTCCCAGTACCTCAGAATCTGACTTTCTTTGGACATAGAGTATCTACAGAGGTAATCATGATAAAATGAGGTCATTAGGGTGGAGCCTTAATTCAACAGGATTGGGTCTTTATTTTATACTTGATCTTAGTTAGCCAAAGGGCAAAGAAGTGGTGCGTCCTCATTTTTTAAAAAAGGGAGACAGACAAACAGACAGACACACACACGCACAGGGAGAACATCATGTGAACATGAAGGCAGAAATCAGGTTGATGTGTCTACAAGCCAAGAAATGCGGAAGATTGCCAGCAACCACCAGAAGCGAGGAGGGAGCATGCACAGATTCTCCCTCACAGCCCTCAGAGGGAACCCACACTGCCGACACCTTGACCTTGGACTGCTAGCCTCCAGAACATTATGGCCGCCCTAGGAAGCTGATATCCTCACTTGGTGCAGAGACCTCTGCAGGACCTCTGGACCTCTGCCCAGTCCCTTTGCCCTCCCTGGGTTCATTTGCCTGAGAGCATATTCAGTCTCCTTTCCCTTTCTGCTGGATCCAGCCCACTCGCGGCTTTTCAGGAAATGTGTTCCCTGGGCCTTCCTTTCCCGTGGGGAGCTCATGACATCCTCTTTTTTGAGGTGCCAGCAGGTGCCGAAGCACAAGCTAGGGAGAACAGAAACGCGGCAGACCGGGCATCTCACAAGCTTTCCAGTCCTCTGCATGTCTCCTGCTTCTGGGGCTGAGCAGGTGATACGTGCACAGACACCCAGAATGACAGCTGGAAATGGGAGCAGCCAGGATGCCTCCCTCGGAGGACAGTGTCATTATCACACCACGACCTGGCTGAGAAGAGCAGATGGTGGGTCTCCAGGGGGTCCTAACCTGAAGTTTTTGCAGACTGAGAAATTCAACAGCCTGTATGACTCGTCCTACATGAAGCTGCCATAAGAGATGGGTCTCTAGGGCTGGGCTTGGTTGCCATGGAGACTGGGGTAAGGCAGGGTTAAGTGAGAGCCCAGCTGTTTATCTAACTGTGCCTGAGCCCACTCCTGTCCCTAAAGCGGAACCTCCTTTGAGGTCATCTTGCTTATTTCTCTGCTCCCAGGCAGGAGGCACCTATTCCAGCTCCCACTAGTTTCCAGGACTGGAAAGTCTGCTCCTCCTCGCCTATTCCCAGTAGCTATCACAGAATCTTTCTCTTTTCACCTTTCAAGAAAGATCTTTGGAGTAAGTGGCTTCTATTTGCTGCACTGAGGAGGCACACATTCCAAAGATCAGGGTTGGAGACAAAGAGGTATGCACACAAGCTTATGGACCTCATGGAATTCCAATGACTGAGAGGTTTAGGGAAAAGACCATGCCGCTGTGAAGGGATTAGCCAAGAAAGTTGAAGTAAAGAAAATGCATTGATTCTCCTTAAAGGTTACTTTTAATAAATGGTGCATTCTTGCCAAAAATGCCATAGAAATGAGATTGTGCCCTTCTTGGAGAATTCTGCTGAAAGGCACATGAGGTTGATTTTTCCCAATATATGGGTTTTGTTTAACTTTGATTACTTGGCTAAGGTGGGTTCCACCAGGTTTCTCCACTGTGCAGTTACTATTGTTCTTGTTATAATTGACAAGTATTTTATGGGAAGATGGCTTAAGACTACACAAATATCCTGTTTCTAATCAGACTTTCATCTACTGATTTCTGAACCAATTATTAATGTGTACTTTGCCAAATGGTGATTTCGATTTCCACAATTCTGTCTACATTTATTCTTTGGGATTCTGGTGTAAAGAAGAGATTTCTTTCTCCTCCATTATTTATTTATTTGTTTCTTTATTTATATCAATAAGGACCATGGATTCTTATTTTATTCCATTGGTAAGGTCCATGACTATCATTATTTCTTTTTTTGCTCAAATTGCCCAGATTTGGTCTTTGAGATCCCCTTCAAGTTGGTTCCTGTGTCCTTTGGACAAGTACCATGCATGTTTTTTTTTTTTTTAGTACTTCTTGCCAAAAATATATAACCTGAATTTAATCACGAGGATGCATCAGACAAATCCAAATTGAGGGACAGTCTACGAAATAACCAGCCTGTTCTCTTCCACAGTATCAAGGTCAGGAAAGACAAAAAAAGACTGAGGATTAAAGGACTGAGGAGGCACGACAATGGAATGTCACACGGGACGCTGCAGTGGATCCTGGGCCAAAAACAGGGACATCAGTGGGGCAGTTGGCAACATGGTAATAAGGCATGCATATTAGATAGAATTATTGCAGCAGTGCTAATTTCCCGATTTTGATGATTGTACTGTGGTTATGTAAGATGCTAACTTTAGCAAATCTGGGTGAAGGTTCTATATGAAAGTTCTTTGTACTATTTTTGTACCTTTTTCTAAGTCTGAAATTATGTCTAAAAATGAAAAGTTAAAGAAATAGAAAATGACTTTTACAGGGAAAAGAGGATCAGGTATGTGTGTGGTGGGGGGTAGGTGGTGAAAGATAACATTGCAGATATTAGCGAGGAAAACGTTCCAGGCCTGGACACTCCGTCCTGCACGCCCCGGCCAGAGTGACATCCCCCGAGCGGCTTGGGACACAGCATGGATTTGTCTCTCCCCAATGATGCTCTTTCATTTTTCAACAGCCTCGACTTGAAAAACACCAACAAGAGACCGGGGCCTCCGACTCCTGCTGGTATGTTCACTGGGAAAATCAATTATAGCCTAATTACCTCAGGGGGTTAATTAGCCTCGTGTAGCTTGGGTGTCCTCTGTGAACAGAGCAGGCTGTCAGTCCCCGGTCAGCGAGCAGGGCTGCCTGCAGCAGAGGTTTCCCAGAGAGAAGCTTGCCCCGGGGCTGGGAAGGGGCCCCTGCCTGTCGCGGAGTGGACGCTGCAGCTGCTCCCAGGGCTGGCAGAGGTGGGAGGTGCTGATGGAGGCGAGTCCCTGCCTAATTTAAACATCCCCACACCACAGGTGCTTGCAGATGTGGAGACTGACAACTGCTGCAGCAAGAATTACAGAACAGTGCAAGTTCTCAGGCCAGCAGTTGGCAGAAATCACTAGAATCAGGGAGAAGGCACGGAGCCCCAAGCAGCTCAGGAAGCTAGCCATCTGAGGGCAGAGGCCGGGGAGCCACCAGCAGCCCCCGCAAACATTCTCTTCCAGCGACACAAAGACACAGGACAAAGTAAAGAGGCATCATCACCAGCCACGGTCAAGAGTAAAATGGGATCGACGCAGCCCTACCTTTGCAGGGCAGTGTCTACACTCTCACACCACCCTCCGACGCGGATGAATGAGGACCTAGATGCACTGGACACGTGCCACAGCAGTGCACTTTCCCTGGGACGTGCTGCTGTGTGGCTGGCTCACATCTATCTGGTCTATACCAGCTAGAACAGGTCTGGATATTAAGGAAGGAGAAGCACCACTTCTTGTTTTATATTATTTGGGCAAATCGTAGAGAACTTAAAACTGGTTTTACAATTAAATAAATGTGAGTTCAAATACTGGTTCTGTCACTGATCAGCTGTGTGAACTTGGGCAGGTCACTCAATGTCTCTGAACTTCATTTTCTTCCTCTGTACAGTGGAAGTGAGAAGATTTACTTTCCACCGTTGTTGCGAGGATTAAATGTAACAGCGCTGAGCGCATTCAGTAAATATTTGCTTCCTCCGACGATAACCCATCTGTAGGTTAACAGCACCCATTTGATCTTGAGGGTTTCTTTTTTAAACTGAAAATTTCTATGTGATCATAGGGATGCTCTGGAAGTTTCCCAGTATTCGGTGACATAGGTGAGAACCGGAGTTGCTGTCTTTGGCCAGTGGGAAAACGGACAGTGCATCAGCTCCGAACAGGAGCAGCCCCTTCCTGCTTTCTCAAACATGCAGAACACCAGGGTACTTGTCTGGACCTTTCCTCCTAGTCACCATCAGGAATGTGCAATTAGTTTCAAAGCACAAGTGACAGCCATTGAATAGGGACTAGTAAAAAGCGACAAGCACACAATGCAGCCAAAGCATAGTACACTACTCCTCGTCCAGGCCATTCAAAACCCAAGCGACTGCATTTTCATCCACATCATTTATTCATCTTCCTTTGAAATGTGCTATTTTGGAAACATCATTTTTTTTCCAGGATAGTTAATTTCCTATTTCTTTCCATTAAAATGCATGAACAAATTGGGACAGAGACTAAATCCTGGGAAATGGCACAGTGGCTAATGTAGTGACTGCCTTTACTTTCTTCTTCTGTTTTCAACTTTGCAGCTCTGAGCTAATTGTGGCTCCTGAAATCACATTTCTGCTGAGAAAAGCTAAATCTGCTTTCTGAAATGTTCACCCACCACGGAGCCAATTTCTCGTCCTTACCTGGCTCAGCCAGCTTGGCAGGGAGACCGGGCTGGCTCTGCCTCCCTTGTCACTTGCACGTGCACACTGACGTGCATGCACATTCACGCACAGGCATGAAGATGCGCTTCCACACACTTGTCACTTATGCCTAGACGGGGCCATCGAGACACACACGAGAGGCTTCCTACATCCCCTGCATTAAATTCACTCCACACCAAGAATTTATCCACAAAAGCTTAACTTGCACTTCTTTCCCACTGCCCTGGGGACAGTTCCTGGCTGTCCCCTCCTGCTCTGGAAAATTGAGGGACTCACCTCCGTGATTTGGGGGTTGGAGCACTTGACATTGTGGCTGGACCAGTCGAGCCAGGGGCTGGAGGGGCTGGTGCAGTGCTGGTGGAGGGTGCATCTGCGCTCGCCGCTGCACCAGCCACACTCGAACTTCCGGTCGGCCTTGAGGCAGAGGCCGCAGCTCTCCCGCTGGGCTGCACACTTGTAGAGATGGACTGCAGAGAGAGGGGGTGGTCACAGAGGGGACTGGAGAGGGCTGCTCACAACGCACCCTCTTCTTGCAGACACGGCAAGAACTGTCCCCAACCATGGATCACACCACTGATCAATGTTATCATTGCAAGAATGACTGATGGGGAATTCATAAACTGAGCCTCTTAGCTGTCACTTAAAGGCACTATAGAATATAGTATTGTTTAAGAGTCTTGGTTGTAGATTGAATCAGATCAGTGCTTTAATTGTGGCTTCACTACTGCCTAGCAATGTGACAAAGTGTTTAACCTCCTTGAACCTCGTTTACTTAATCTCTAACATGGAGATAATCATTGTTTTTTGTGAGGTTTGAATAAGATGTTGTATGTTAAGTGCTTAGCACAATGCCTGTAACATATCTGATGTTCTACACATGCTTATTATCTTTTCTTTGAACTCATGCTACATCCTTATGCTGCCATCTCTCTTACTGGCAAGCTCTCACATGTGGCCCTCATTGCAAGAGATAAGGGCTACTTTCCCCACTGCAGGTAAAAAGGAAGCTCCAAGAGAGATATAATGACTCCCAGAGCCCCAAACTGGAATCCTGAAACTCCAACTTGCTGTGCTGAGTTGAGGGGACAGTAGGTCCTGAGAAGAGGGTACATCTTTCCTGGCACACTGGGAGTTGCATGGGTCTGGGAGAGGTGTCAGCTTGGGCTTAAAGAAAGGCCAGGTGGCTGGCAGTAGGAGAGGCACTACTGATTAAAAAAAGAGGGTAACATAGTCTTGTTCACAGCCCCTGTAGATGGAGCATATGTCCCCAGAAAGGACAAACTGATTACCTAACAGGTCACATTTGGAGTCTGCAAACCCTTTATCTTTGCTTTTTGCCTCCTACTGACTTAAAAGCCCTAGTATAACTGGCCAGTCAATGGAACTGTGCTTTATAAGCCTCGGGGTTAGCTCCTTGCCTGCTGGGGTTTTGAACTTAGAGTCCCAAGTAGGATTATCCAGAGGCAAAACATTCCAGAAATCACTTTTCAACTCTCTGGTCAAGCACATATAAGCTGTCAGGACCAGGCAGTGTGCCTCTGCCAGAGCTCAGGTGCATGGTCCAGGGGAGGGGTAATTTTTTAGTTCTTCCATTGGCCCCCATCCTGTTCCTTTGCTATGTCCAGCATCCCTTAGTCCCAGCTGCAGGGCTTGCACTGAAATATTCTCCTGCCTATGGCTTCTTAAGGGAGAGGACAGGAAATGGGGATCTTAAAATGCACAAGAACACATTGAGCATGTATAAACATATAGGACATGGTCCCTAGCCATGAGCTCATTTGCTCATGACGGCCCTGAAAGGGGACATCCTTTCCTCCATTTCATAGATAATGACCTCGGGAAATAAAAGGGAGCGACAGTCAGTCGGAGTCCACACAGCTGCAGGCGAGAGAGCAGCAGTTGAACCCTGCTCTGCTGGATTCTATAACCCAAGTCCTTAAACACCAGCATCCTCTCCACCCAGCACAACGAGCAGCATCCAGTGACACTCGGGCTCTGGTGGGGGGACACACGTGTGAAGACGATGCTGCCTGTGCGCTCCTGGAGCGTCTTCAACACTGTGAGAGTCACAAGTAGGGTTCTGATGCAACAGCTTGGAAGTGGCCGTTCTCTAAGCTCCAGGTGCACAGGCAACCTCTGGGCTTGAAGCCCAGATCCTCAGCAAGGAAAATGTCTCCTCTCTCTTAGCAGTGGGAAAATTTGGCCTGGGTATGAGGAGAAATATTTAAAAAAAAAAAAAAAAAAGTCTCCCTGGCTCAGTTTCTTTCTCCCAGTCTAAGTAGCATCGATTTTAATGGCAGCATCTGGGACAGGGAGTGAAGCTCTGTGGATGCTGCAGACTCCACTAGGGCTTCCCATCCCCACTGGCTGGAAGCAGAGGCCTGTGACAGCTCTCGCTACTTGAACAGTGGTGAGGCAGGTGGCTCACGGTGCAGGGAGGGGATAGGGATGTGTTCTGGGGGAAGAGAGTTTAAATCCCACAGTAGCCTGAGCAGCAGATCCCTAGAGCCACATGGGGAAGCGTGTGAGCTCTGCAATTAGACTATGTAATTGTCTAACCCACTTCTTAACCTCTTTGGGTCTCAGTTTCTTCATCTATAAAATGACAATAAGAATAGTACATATCTCTCAGAGTTATTGTGATGATTAAGAAAAAGAATCTTTAACAAATTACGTATTGAGTGCCTGCTCCCAGCGAGTGCTCATCACATTGGAGTTCCTTTGATCGCTCTTGAGAGCAGGGTGGAAGCTTGGTATCGGCTGCATTTTGGGTTGGGCCTACCTGGCCCGTTGGAGGAGCTCAACGTGGGTTTGTGGTATGATGAATAAAGATGGCTCTCATGGAGTAGCCCCTCCTTCTTCAGCCCAGTTCCCTTCCTGAGCCTCCTTGCTCCAGATGTGAGCTCCAGTCCGCGTGTCGGTCCCTTCCTCCCACCCCGGCACCAGGAGAGCAGCCTCAAAAACCTTCTTTGTGCAGGGACCGTGACCAGGGCCAAGGACAGGGGAACAAGAGCCTGATGGGAAACAATATCTCCATTTCCAGGGAAACTGGCAGGACGTTCCTGCCTGCTGTTCCCCTAGGTCAGGTTCCGCAGACACTTCAAAGCCTGCGGGAGCCGAAGAATAACGTGGATGATCCGGCAGCCGCCCGGCGGATGCTCTGGTTGTAATAAAACAGGGCTCCCAACAGGACTCCTTTGATGGCTCCAAATGTTGCTTTAGGATCCTCTGAAGAGTTCCGCTGACGGAGGGAGTGTATTATTCATGGCACAGCGGCCGGCTGGCTCTGATCCCTCCAGCCCCGGTCTTTCCTGGGGTCAAGCAAAGATCAAACTTCTACCTGGAAGTAGCCGCTTACCTTTCAGGTCCTGCGGGTTATCAATGATGAAATTGCCATTCCACACTACGGCGAAGTCCACGGCCAGGTTGCTGATGTCCATCCCGTCATACTGGTACTGCAGGGACAAGGGTGGAGGTACACGGCTGTATGTGGTTCCTTGTCACGGGGGTCAGGGATGCAAGGAACCCCGTGTGCTACTTGCATTATCCCTACGATGCCCTTTCCCTGACTCCCAGTCCCTAATGCTAACAGAATCCCACCCCAAACCCCTAGCCTTGCATAATCTGATCCAACCTTCCCGTCGACTGCCCGCCTACAGAAATCTTTGAATTCACCTGTCTCCAAATACATCTGCTTAAGCCCCTGTCTGTGTATTTGTTGAACTCATATCCATAAGGAATGCAACTCTATCCCTACTTTTAACCCATTCTTATTCTTCTGGTCCAGCTGAGAGCTACCTTCCCCAGGTGTCCTCTCTGACATCTCTGCCAGCCCCTCCCTCAACATCCCTGTGCCCTGGTGTTGCTGCTTTGTGTCTGCAACCAGCACTTCCTGGGAGCTACTGTGTCTCCTTTCACATGTGAGTCTAGTCTCTCTAGAAAGTCCGTGTGTTTCTGGAGGTAGAGCCAACGCCCTCTCCCTGCTCAGTGATCCCCATGGTCTGGAGCAAAGCAGTGTTGAGTGATTGGCTGGCCCGGCCCTGCGGTGGCCCTCTCTTTCTGCCTTACTTTGGTCAACAGTCCACTAGGGACAAGTACCCACAGATTTCTGGGCATAGGTCTGACCATTAAAAGCCTCAAGCTGCGGCCAAGAGTCAACTTTCTCTCTCTGCTGATCCTGCAGAAGACCTCCCTTCAGAAACAGCCCCTCTGGGTGGCCGAGCCCCACCAGCCCGTCTGTGAAGGAGACCTCAGGGGATCTCCTGGTGGGGACTGCCCCTGGCCCGCCACTCACTCAGCTTGGGAGGGCATGTCACTGTCAGCGCTCCTGCCCCCAGCCCTTCCCTGCCGCCTGCCTCCCTTTGTTGTGTTCCATTCCTTTCTCATTCCACCTTCCCCTCGCACTTGGCGGCCTTCCACCGATCACAAATTCTATCAAGCGCCTGTGACCTGGGAATCTGACAGCTCCCTGATAAGAGGCCCAGATTCTCTTTATCTCTCCCAGGCGAATTAGCTTCCCTCAACACCTTTGTCATGTCACTCCCTCCCCCCATCTCTGGGCTGACCCCCCACAGTCAGAGACAGGGAGTTGGCAGATAAAAAGATCTTCTCTGGGTTAGTATTATAATTAAACACCTCACGCTCTCTGTCTGCCATTCAGGATTGGTTTAACCCTTGCTGCTCTGATCCACTGCGTCCTCCCTCCACCCCATCACCTCGGCCCTGCCTGTGCCACTTCCCCGTCTCTCCTCCAGCCTTCCTCCTGTGGAGCGCCCTCCACATTACTGGCTCCCTGAATGGGGACGGGGTGTGGGGTGGAGCTGACTTGCTCTGGCTGAAGTTTCACTGAAGGCAAAGAGGTGCTCCTTGAACTTCAGAAAAGCCATAGGGAGCTCAGCTTCTGCCATAGGGTCCTCACAGATCTTCACCTCCTCTGGCACCATTCACTTGTTCTGCTCGGGCAGAGCAGTCTGGGGCGCTAGCACCCTCCTCTGTCCCTGGGGATGTGGGGTCGGCCTGTGAACCTGGAAGGTTCTAGAAGCCGGGGCAGGCCAGGTTGAGGCCTTGGCATGGGTGTGAGAGAAAGCCCTGCTCTGCATAGGGCCGGGCCCGAGTCCTCTTACCGAGCTGTTCTGGCACTGGACGCTAGAGCTGTTGAAGCGCAGGGCAGGCACCCGGTGGACGGCGCCCTGGATGTTGAGGACGCACTCGTAGCCGCGCTGGCCGGACTGCGGCTGGGGCAGGTTTCGAGCCTTAAGGGTGATCGGCTTTACCTCCCCAACTGGTATCAGGATCTCCTCCGTGGGCACCAGCTGGGGACAGTCCTTGGGGAGCAAGCAGAGAGGCCCCGTCCGTGTCCTGCTCACACCGTCCGACTCACCCAAGCCAGGGCAGGGACAAGGCCATGACGCTGGGCCGGGCCCTCTGGTCCACAGGGGGCTACTCACCAGGGGGCAGCACCTCGTTTAAGGAGCATGTTGAGTGAGAGGGAAAATGGAATCTCTCTTAGCTCCCGGGCTTTGATATTGTCCTTACATCCCCCAGGTGTGAGGGGATGTGGTGTATCTGGTGTGTGTGTTACCATTCAGGAATTAATTTCCAAGCACTGGTTGTGGCAGGCTGTGGATTTTATCTCAGCCTGGATAAAAGAGCCTCATGCGTCCCTGTCCCCCACCTGGCAGCCCCATCCTCTGGGTTTTCTCTTGTTCCCAGCTCCAGCGGCTCTGTCCCCCTGACTGGCCAATGCCTGCGGTGGCCGTTATCGGCGGCTTCAGCTTCCCAGCCCCAGCTGAGCTGGGCTTCTAGGAAGTGGATCAAGCCCTCCCAGCAATACTCTAAACACTTGCATTGGCTTTTTATCTCACTTCATTACCAGGCCCTGCATGGATGCCATGTTGCTTTGGAAAACAAAACCAAAAGAAGAAAGTCTTGGTAGGGTTGGCCTTAGGGAAGGACCACCAGAGAGGGACAGGAAGGAGGAAAGATTGAGATTCCTGAGCTCTGTCCCTAGATGCTGCTTCTCCACCAGAGGTCAAAGTATCACCCCTACACCTCCAATCTCCTCTTTCTCTCTCTGCCCCAGGAAACATGAGCCCAGAGCCTGTGGCAGTGAGGATGTAGAACCCACATGGAATCGTTTCCTCTCTCCAGGGATAAGCTCAGGAAATCTTGCAGGTGACTCCTCCTCCCCACTCCCTTGCCCTGGGCAGTGGTTCTTAGTGGGAATTTCTGGGAATACATCGGGGCTGATGTTGCTGTGAGGCCCACAGAGGCGCTATTGGCATTTGCTCCTGTGGGCCAGGATTCCTGGACTTCCTACAAGATGTAGGACAGTGGCCAACAACAAAAAACTGTCCTCCTAATGCCAAAGGCGATGCCTGTTAAGAAGCCTTGTGTGGTGCCGACAATGTTGAGCAATGGCCCAGCCTTGGATGGGGAATCTGGAAAGCTGGCCGTCTGGTGTGGCTTAGGCTGTCGCCTCTTTTCCCTGGGCCCTAGTTGCAAGCCCCTCAGCATGTGGTCCCTGCTTACCTCCCTCTTAACCCTGTGGTTTTTACACATCACGGTCCAGCCAGACTGAACATACGGTTAGTTATGAGGTGCCACCTCCTTTACCGGATCTGTCTCCGGTCCTTTGAACATGCTTTTCTTTCTATCCGAAACACCCATTCCTGCCTCCTACCCTCTGTCTTCCTCCTGGCCCTGCCCTGCCTCAGCTTCTCTCAATCGGCCTTCAAACTCAGCTCAGCTTCTCCTTCTCTGGAAGGCCGGCCCTGACCCTGTCCCTGCACTGAGTCAGGGTGGGTTATGGATCTTCTCCCGTGATCTCATGTGACCCACAGGATTGCAATTTCTTGTTGACTTGCTGTCCTTACTGGGCTGTGAGCTTCTTGCAAATTAGCTGCATCTTATTCACCTCCATAAACCCAGTCTTCAGCCCAGTGCCTGACATGTTGTGGACACTTGGTCACTCTTTGTAGGAAGGCAAATGGAAAAGAAGAAAATAAAGCAACCCATGAAAAGACCTCAAAGTCTCCTTTTAGCTCCCACTTGGCAGATTCTTTAGAGATGTGATAAAGTCCTGCCTTCTGGACATCAAGGGACTTGAGAAGGAGTTGGATTCTCAAATGCTGGGGCTGGAAATGGTCATGGGTTTTGGAGTCACATGAGTTCTAAAGTGGCATGTCCATATCTATTAAGACATCCTGAGGACGTATGAAGAGCTGGGTCCAGAAGAAATTCACCACAGAGACCTATGTAGGAGGGTTTGGATGGACCTGCAGGGTCACTGCTGTCGTAGCTTGTCTGCTGGCCAGTTGCATGTGAGGACTCCAGGCAGGCTGGGCTTCCTCGACAGAGAAGATCCCAAGGCAACCCCAGAACAGATGGGTCCCTGTCTAGGAGCCAGTCACTCAAGCTGCAAACTCATAAACTTGCTCTTTATTGCACTTTTACTTTCGTTCCCCGCGGGTACTCTTGACAGAGTCTTTCATATATTTGTAGCCAAGAAAAAAAAATGAACATCACTTAAGGGAAGCCCAGGCATTCCACGGAAAAGGAGACACCACTTCCTATTAGTGGCTAAAAGAATCCCCATTGAATCTATTAAGTTAGAATTTTAATTTAGGTTAGAAATTAGGCTGAGGTATAAGGGTGTGTGTGTGTGTGTGTGTGTGTGTGTGTGTGTGTGTATGCAAGAGAGACAGAGAGAGAACAGATTTGCAGACTCTGAATCAGTTGATGAATTGTAAATGATGAGCAGTTGTTTTTCGTCTCTAATAAGCTTAGACAACAAATTTAAATTTCAGTAGCAAGGTCTTAAAGATGTGCTTTTGGAAGTATGATGTCTTAGATTAGTAAACAAGATTGTAGATCCTTTTAACTTTGACAAAAAAAGTGTCTGTGTGTGTGTGTGTGTGTGTGTGTGTATAAATATGTAACAACACGCACACATACGCTTTCATCTTTTTGGCTGTGCTAAGCCCAGTCCAACCTGGAAGTTAGAGAATCATGAGTAGATTTTGTGAGTACTCTCGTGAGTTTTTTAAAGGGATTCCGGAATTTTAGAAAAATTTCCCATGGTCTGTTGTTTCAGACCTTTTGGAACTAAATTTAAGGACAATGATTAGAGTCTTCCCAAATGCCTAAATAGGCCCCAAGATTGCCCCAGTAGAAAAAGGATGTCCTATGCTTTGCTTATTTGGCTATTTCTCTGAGGTCAGACAGGATAGGATTTCTCCTTCTGTTTTCTAGGGTAAAGGAAAGAAGTTGTTGGTGCCCAAGGTACGCTCCCTCTATCTTGGGAAATGGGAAGATCCAGACCCTTTGGGCTATGAGATGGTTCTGGTGAGCATATTCATGAGGGGCAGTGAGTCTTGGGTGGAGACGGCAGTGGTAATGGCTGAAGGCAGCTGCAGGAAACCAGCAGCCCACGGAACTGCCGAGTTGCTGGAACACCAGTACCGCTGGGGCTTCAGTGTATCTGATGAAGTAGTGGCTTCATCAGATACACTGAAGCCCCTTCCAACCTGTTTGCTTCTGTAGGTACACACACGCACACAAAGAGGCACATACATGTGTGTATACACACACACACACACACACACACACACACACTACCTGTCCTAAGACCAAGAAAGCAAATAATCATCAGATGCTTTTTCTGCAGAATGTTAAGACTGTTGTTATCATGTTTGTGTTTGAGTCTCCTTCTGCCACCCAGGCTAGAGTGCAGTGGTGTCATCACAGCTCACCACAACCTCAAACTCCTGGGCTCAAGCAAACCTCCTGCCTCAGCCTCCTGAGCAGCTGGGACTACAGGCATGCGCCACCGTGCCTGGCTAATTTGTCTATTTTTAGTAGAGACGGGGGTCTCACTTTTGCCCAGGCTGGTCTCAAACTCCTGAGCTCAAGTGATCCTCCCGCTTTGGCCTCCCAGAGTGCTAGGATTACAGGGTGAGCCACTGCGCCTGGCCTGTTGTTACCATTCTTATATACTGATCCTCACCATCTTCTGCATGACCTCTTGAGGTCATCTGATTGCTCCTTTGTCTCCAGGCCAACTGGAGCCAGGATCACCTCCTCAGCAGCAACCTTAGCTTAAATCAAGGTGAACAGATGTCTGTCCTGTTTGGGAATATCCTGGGGTGGGAGCAGGTTGGGAAGAGGAAGCACAACCACAGTGAGGACAGGGACCCTGGGGTAGGAGCCCTGTGAGTCTCGCCCAACCTCTGTGGCTGTGCTCTGCCAGCTTTCTGTGCTGGGGACCTGTTAGCACTCTGAAACGACCTCTCTCCTGTGGAAATGGCATTATTTTCACCCACTGGACTTCAAAGAGAGAGAGCAGCCAGCATCCTGGGAAGCTAATCGGATTTATTTGGTTCTATCTTTCCCCTGGGACAGGGCATAAAGAAGATATTTATGTATCTACATCTCACTAGGCCTGGTTTAGCCATGGAGGAAGATGAGCTTTAAAAGCTGAAAGCCATACATCCTCCCGCGCACACCCGCTTGCTAATACCTTGTCACAGCCTGATCCTGCCCAGGGAGGTAGAGATTTTGGGGGCCCCATCCGAGATCTGTTGTACACTGAGCACCCGAAAGGTCTGACTCATTACCTTAAGAGAGCTTGAGCGATGGTTCAACTGAAATTCAGTTTCATCAACTACAAAATGGTGCCAATAATACCTGACAACCCTAGATTGCAGGACAGAGGAAAATCAAAGTACATTTTAAGTAGCAATACAAAAGCTGTCCGGAAAGTATCCAACCATGGCTAATGTAAGGAGAACGTATTACATGGCTAGATACTTTCCAGACGGCCCTTGTAAGCTGGATTAATAATTGTTATCATTACTGCATATTTCGTGTGTGTGTGCATGCGTGTGCACACACGTGCACGTAGGAACAGAAGACTTCAACTTGTTTAAGGCCATCTTGGAACACTGAATCCTGATTTCTGTATTTATCTGATACTCATAGGAAAATTGTTTAACTCATCTAAGCCTCAGTTTATTTATCTGGGGCAATAGAAGGCACTTCCTATGTGGCATACTTAAGATTAAATGAGATTTATATATATATATATATAAAATGCTGCATCTATAATAAGCACTCAATAAATGTTAACTACTAATACTTTCATTCTGAATGGCATTCATTCTAGCACAGCTGTTCCTTGTTGTCAAGCCTAAGCATGGGAATTGTTCCATCATCCCTCTGGAAAAATGTGTGCAGATTTACCTCATACGCCGGCTGTTTTTAACTCTGAAAATGGCACTACTGACCCATCTTCCATGGGCAGTTTCTCCATCTGCAGGGATGGATTTGTGCTGGCCCATCCATAGCCTGAGCCCTCATGACCAGCAGCGAAGGGCCAGATTGAAGCCGGGCCAGCAAGTATTGCTGCGGCTATGGAAACAAACAAGCTCTTGGGCCCTGCTTTTCTGTTGAAAGCAGACTGTACCCAGCCTTTTTGGATGCTTCAGTTCTCTGTAGCCTTCGGCAAAAAAATCCCTAAATTTTTAGCATCTTGCTTACCACAGATGTCAAATATGAGTTATGTGAAACTGCAGGGCTGTTGCGAGAATCAACGGAAATGCCAGATGTCAGTGGTTCTCAATCTTTAGCTTCACCTGGGATGGGGCCCGAGAATTTGAATTTCTAATGTATTACCAGGTGGCGCTGGAGCTGCTGGTCCCTCCCTGGCAGGCGCACTTTGAGAACTCCTGCCTCGTGAAAGAGGTAGAAATGTGTGATGCTTTAATGTTGCTATAGTACTCAATGGAGCTCGTCAGTTATACATTGTTTCTAGGAAGTAGACAGACATAAAATTTTGATTCAAAGTTGGGAAAGGAGGCTTACTGGAAATCTGAAAGAGATATTCTAGGAACCCCAAAGAGACAGCTAAGCAATTTCCAGTCTCCCCAGCAGTGTGCAGACATCAGAAGGGACTCCTGACAGAGTCAGAGAAACCTTATCCAAGGCATGGGGCATGGGGCATCTTTGCTGTTCCTCAAATTTTTAGGAATGGGGTTCCCCTAAAGCAGATCTTTGGACAGAAAAGAGCAAGGCCTTGGAGCGATTTGCTGAGAAGGGATGAGGAGCCCTCTGTGGCTAAGAGTTAGCGCAGCATCTTAGGAAGCCTGTAGGAAGTGGCCTGGCAACCTCGCTGGGAATCTGCACCTTATTTCCTTTCCTGAGCGAAGCTGGGAGTTGGATGGAGTGTGGGCTTTCCTCCCCTTCCTCACGAGAGCCAATCCCTGGGGCTGGTGCGGAGGTCCACAGGGAGAGGGGGAGACACAACCCCAAGGCACAGACATCAAGCACAGAAAATGAAACAAAAAGGAGGTGGGAAGTCTCCGGGTTAGCCCCCGGGGCTCTTTTGCTATTGATTTATCCCCAGTTGCAGGGAGGCAACAGCTTCTCTCCGGCCAGCTCTCTGGAATGTTTGCGCCTCTCACCCACGGCTGAGAGGGAGCTGAGTTTCAGTCACTTCTGGAATGGTGTGAGGGAGGCCGGGCCTGTTTCCAATTAGCCCGCTGGGGCTCAGGCCTCCGGGCCTCCACACATACCCAGGCAGAGTTTATTTGTCTTGCTCCGTGTGACACTCTGCCTGCCCTTGCTCCAGCTGCAGGTCGCTTTCAGGCTTGGCTGTGGTTTCTCTTTCCCTGAGGGTGAGTCCTCCGAGAAAAGGGAGCAGATGCTCTTGTGTGTCCAGGTCTGCACTTCAGCCTCTGTGTTCTGGGGGCCTCTTCAATCATTTTATTAGGAAGCTCAGAGGTTCAGAAGTGGCTCGTGTGAAGGCAGTGTCTGGGACTGTGTGTCCCACTCTTCACTGCCCAGCCTTTGCCTCTGGCCAGGCCTCCCGAGGAGGCCCTGCTCTTCCCGGCTGGCCTATCTCCCTTAGCTGTGCTTCTATTGGTTCCCAAACTATGGTAACCACCCCCATCCCCACCTGCAGCTCTTGGGCCCTTTCCTCTGAGTGAAAAGACTGGCCTGAAAGAATTCCAGGGCTGGAATTAATTTCCGGTGTCCACTAAGATCCAGCATAGTGCTTCCCGGACAGCTGCATTAAAGTATTCACACTGGCTAAAGGAAAATCCTTTTTCTGAAAGGTTCCCAGGGTACTAGATGCCTGGTTCCATCATGCTGAGGCACGTGTGGATGTGTCTGTCTCAAATGCCACCTGTGGGGACCATCTATGTTTCTCCCTTTTAGGACAGGCAAATTCCATTTTTCTGACTGACTATAATGCATGTTGTTTCAGAAACTAAGAAGAGTTCAAGGCCATAGGTATGTGTTTGGGAAACCTTTCAAGGTCCATTTTCTTAAGCTTAGACATGGAAGCAACCAGCATAGCAATCAAGATTAGGAGACACAATTTCTTGGAATCTTACAAAAGTAGAAACAAGTCCCATCAATGGGATTTGGGTAGAGACGTCATTGGTTCATCCGTTCTTTCATGCATGCAGTCTACAAATGTTCACTGAGTAAGATACTGAGGCTCTAAAGATAAGGTAGAGTCCTTGCCTTCAGGGAGCTTATAGCCTAGTGCAAGAGGAAGATGTGTATAGAAAGACTATAGTAGTATGTGAATATGCTACATTGTCACTTATTAACATTTGTGGATTTCCTAAAAGGTAGAACAAGAGGGAAATATGTGTATATGCACAGTTGCATTTTTATGAATACACAGGGTCTCTATAGTTGCTCAAACACTAACCAGGGTGAGAACTTTCTAACCAGGGTGAGAACTTCAACCTGGGGCATGAAAAGCATTAGACACAAGAATGGGAAACTTACCATGCAGGCTTCACTGTCCTGAGACATGCCATGAATACGTAAGACAGTCAACATCAATGAATAATCACTGAACGGAATATTCATTGGAAAGATAAGCAATTTGATATTTCACTGTGTTGATAAAAAAGGCAGGTCAGGCTTTAGGGAGGGAGCGTCAACTATATAATAAAATAAGACTTTTAGTAATGCCTGGTTCTTTTTACTAGCTGAATTTCTCTCTCTCACTACAAGGCCACCCACCCAGTCCTACATCAGAGTCAAAGAATCATTGAATTTTAGAGCTGGAAGAGAAGTTGGCATGAAAGAATGGTTGAGAGTGAATGTTTTATTGAACTAGACTGTGTCTGCAGCTAAGCAAAGGGCCAGACTCAAAGAACAAATGGCATTCACTATACTCTTCTAGACCAGGGAGTCTGTTTGGTTGGATATGTTTCCTCTAAGCTTTTAGTCTCAACCCCCAGTTACTTTCAAGCTTTTTTTTTGAATGGATACAGTCTTAGGAGTCTAGTAGATATGGACTCTGCCTTTGGGGACATTTGCTGCTAGTTTTTTGAGCTTTATAATAACAGGGCTTCCTAAAGTGTAGAATCTCTGGTAAGAGGACCAAGAAAGGCCAGGGCAAGGAGATGGCCAAGACATTGGACTGACCATCTAAAAAGTGAGGGGCCACTCAGATTCACTGGGGACATTGCCATGCCAAGGCGAACCCTTCTTACCTCAGAAATATTAATCCGGCCCTCTTGGAAGGAGCAGGTGGTGGGATCATGAGTGCAGAGGTTACGGTACTTGCACCAATGGCAGCGGAAGGCGCTGTTGACACAGGACAGGCACCTGCAAAGACAGAGAAAGTAAGAGGCAAAGAGAAGGGAGAGGAGAGGGAAGGCAAGGGCAGGTCAGGCAGCCATGTGTCATGATGGAAATCTTTAATGCTGTGTTGAAAGCCTAGTCCAATTCTCAGGACAGCAGACTGGTAGGTCATCCTCTAGCACCGAGTATTGTGGGTTCTCCATCCAAGGTGTTCGTGGGACCAGAAAATTGGAAAGACAATGAGACCTGAGTGGGACTAATGTAACTTACAAAGCAGTGGTGTGCTGCAGCTGGCCTGTACCAGATCATGAGAGCTGGTCATATTGTCAGGAATTTTGCAAGGTAGACATCATGTTGGTAGCTTGGAATTGGCAATGGTAGGAATATTTACACCACAGAAACGGGCAATGCTGCGAAGTAGGTTTTTCCCCAATTGCTGGCAGTTAAACATTTACCAACATACCATCGCGTATAAGATAGAGTAGCTAAAAGAGCACAGGGCTAGAAGTTGGGGAGATCCAATTCCAGTCTTGCCTCTGCCGCTGCCCTGGGGTCACCTTGAGTAAGTCACTTCACCCTCTGAATTGAAGTTTCTGCATCTGTCTGTAATAAAATATTCCTGTCTATGCTGCAGGGCTGGTTTATGTCAAATGAGATAATGCACGGAAAATGGTTTCGAAAAGTACAATGCTAAATGTGAGTATTATTTTCAAGTGCTTAAATTACCTGTTATTTCAACCTCTTAAATAACACGTGAGTGTTAACAATTGGTACATATCACCTGTGTTATTGGACTTGGGGGAGTTAACAGTATTAAATGATAACTTTGTCCCACTCCTCAAGTTGTCCAGGCATGGAACAATAGAATACGTGTGTGGCACATGCCTTTCTAACCAGGGTGAGTACTTCTTTCCTTCCAGTTTCGCCTGGAGGCTGTGTATATTATTTTGGCTCTCTGTGCCTGATCAGATCATTATAATGGAAATAGTTCTTGTAGATGGAGTTGGTCTTCCTCCTCCTTGCCAGCTTCCCTACTCTGGTCTTTCCCTAGACCAGTCTGGAATGGACAGGCCAGGTTTGCGGTCTGGCGCCACCTGGTGGGGTCTTGATTACATTTGGGCGTTTGGGGATCCAGCCAGGGTCACTGGCTAACAGGTCACAGCGTAATAGGTGTGCTAACCCACCTACGCTTCCTCTTCCCATGCATGTCATTTTATCCCCTTCTGCATATGCCCAAAGTTAGTTAGTTTCTAAGCTTAGGCCAACGCTATTTCGTGTACTCTCAAATTGTTCTTGCTACCATTTTATGATTCAGTAAGTAAATAATGAGAATGGCTCAAGGACCAAAGGACAATGGCACTGGGGCTCTAGCCAGACCTGGCTCTTCTCCTGGCTAATGTTGTGAACTTCACTGTAGGAATTACCCCCTCAGTGTACAGAGGGATCTCAACTTGATTCTGTGATTTTCACTGTGAATGTCGGGAGCAGAGAAGGGTAAGATAGATAGATAGTGTTTGGGGATAAAATGGAATCTTTGCTAATCAAGGAGACCTGCTTTTTTTCTGTTCAGACTTGCTGCCTGTGACAGCATCTCTGTTGCCATAGCACTGGATCTTCGAAAGTGGTGACATCACACTGGGTTGCCATGGGGATGAGGGCGCTCTCACAAACAATGGATCCATCATTGCCATGTTGGAGTTTGAGAGGAGGGGAGAAGTTCTCTCTCCAAGATGATTGCATTTCCCAAAGCAGGGTTGGCTGGGATTGGAATGCAGTGGTTAGCGGGCAATTTTGTTCATTTCAGCTTCCCCTACTTTCTGGTTTGCTTTGGCTCCTGCCAGACCATTTTTACCATTTGGTCTGCCTTTCCCAGCACATCTATTGATTTGTCCCAATGGGGCTCAGATATGTCACCTTCCTTGACTACTGTATATGTAGAGAGGCCCTATAACTCTAGAAGATTATTCTAATTATGAAAATCAAGATACAAAAAGGGGAGGCTGAGGAGGACTAGCTCATATCTCTATTTTAATGGCCAAAGATTCCCTTAGGGCTTAGCTGCAAACAGACCCTCTCACCACGTCGATTGCTGAGCCCATTGTGCCCATAGCTTGGACCCTACAGACCTGATGCCCCTGGAGTTCTGTCTATGATGTCGATCTCGGGTGGCTGCTGTCCCGGGCAATGGGAAAGGATGTCCTCAGCTCCCTCTGGCATGGAGCTGTTGTTTGGCCTGTCCCTTTGCTGAATGTCCAGGGTCCTTGGTTCTAAGACCTATATGTGGCTCTCTTATAGAGACTTGTATTTCCCTCTTTGTAAACCAAATGGTGCATGAGTTCCCAACTTCTGTGGAGGGGTCACAGTTTCTCTTTCAAAGAGGATCAGCAACAACTAAGTAGGAGTCTCTCTCCTCCCTTCCTGACCCTGCTTTTTCCTTGTGAAATGTTCCCAGCATCCTGCACAGCTATGGGATCTCCTAGCAGCTTGAGGGCACCAATTGGCAGGCACTCAGCTCTTGGAGATGGCTGGTGAGGCCAGCTGAGCTGAACTCAAGTCCTTCTGGAGGCTGGTGGTTTGGTCTGTCTGGTTTCCTCTCCTCTTTCAAAAGTTGAAAGATGGATTTGGAAAATGGTAGAGTTAGAGCCTCCACCTGCCCTGCACAGCCCAGTCCTTTTGCTGTATGCTGAGAGGTGCTTTCCCCACCTCTGCCCCTCCTCTGTGGGTAGCTGTGCACATAGCTAGCTGACTCCCTGTCTTGGAGTCCTTCTTCATTTGGTTATGGGATGACATGTCCAAATTCTACTCACTGTCCATCTCTACCTTCAAAGACATCACCAAGTGGTCTAAAACGGAGAAATTTTCTTGTGATTCCTGGGCCATGACCCTATTTTTACTGCCTTGGCTTGAGAGCTAGGGGTAGGGTGTGTTGGGGTGGGGGCCAAGGAAGACTGAATGAGATCAGAGGCTATGGAGAATGAATGCTGTTTGGCCTAATACAGTGACATTTATGCACAGCGTACTCTGTCCAAACAATGCAGGCCCCATAGGGAGACAATGAGGTGACTACAACATGATTCCTGTCCCAAAGAAGCTTAGAGTTGAGGGGGAGAGAAACCCCACACCCACATCGAGACTCAGAGCAACACTCTTTGCAGTAAGTGCTTACAGTTGGTGGGCGCTGCAGTTGTAGAACTTGAATTCGGTGCTGACAAATATCTTCCCTGTCTCTTTGGACCTCAGCTGCAGCTCTAGCCCAAACCAGTCTGGAAAAGAAGAGATTGGAGTGGAGTCACAACCTGGGGACCCAGTGGACAACCTGAAGGTAAAGGGTAAGTCATGAAGCCACCTTAGGGCTTTCTCAGGGCACAGATGGCTGATAGAACCGCCCAAATCACCTCTTCTCCTCCCAAGAGAATTCTTTTGGGTGATTACCAGCCCATCCCTCAACCCAGACCTTCCCTGCCCATAGCGGGGAAGGAACACATTCTATGGAACCCCCTGCCTTGGTCAGGCCTGTTCAGTTACTAAAAGAATTTCAGAAATCTGAGGCCAGTGCCCCAGTTCTGTGGTGAGGATACTATGAAAACCACCAATGGAAGCCATCCCATTCCTGGAAGGGGATGGACAGTCTGGAAAGACTCTTTGCATACTCTGCAGCCTTGACCCAAATGGGAGCAAGGGTTGTCCTTCTTTCTGAAATTCGCTTTGGGGCATGACAGTTTGCTTTCAAACTCAAACAGGCCGCATCAGCCAATATGAGTGTCCGGTATAAGCAGACTTGGGCAGCCAACTTCTGTGCCTGGCACTGTGCCTCCACCTCACCATGGTAGAGCAGCCCCAAGCATGTGACCCTCATGGCATATACTTCTTACCTTGGTCCAGAGGGATGACAGGGACATCCTTGGGCCCAGGTGAGACGCAGATGACCTGGCTCCCAGACACCTGCCCCTCCACCTCTGTCAGGTTCCCAAAGGCACAGGAGATGCCCGCAGACAGATCGGGAGCATCACTCACAACCAGGTTGAGCTGTGGGGAGGAGTAAAGAGGCTCAGTAGCAATGTGAGGATGCCATAGGAGGAGCTCAGGAGACAGCGGCTCCGAGCCTGGCCCTGCGGTGGCCCATTGCACCTGCTCACTGATTTCCCCAACCTCATCCATAAAAGAAGGGTGTCAGTCCAACTCCTGAGCTCAAGCAATCCTTCTGCCTCGGCCTCCCAGCATGCTAGGATTACAGACAGGCAAGAGGCATGGCGCTCAGCCAACACCCCTTTTAATGGTAAAAATGTCACAGACTCTCAGAAGAATCTGATGATTGAGAAAATATTTAATGGCAAAAAGCTTCTCTGAATCCAGTGTGCTTTTAAATGAGTTTGTACTCAGTTACCGCGATGCAACATCTAAGCGGCATTTGAGTAGATACAACGGGCGACCGGCTCCCTCTCGCCATGAGGAGTGCCCACAGGGTTGGGGGTGATGACACCCCTGCATGCCGACGACCACGACATAGGGAGGCTTCCCTTTGTCTCCCTACCAGCACCCGGTGGCATTTATTTGCAGTGGGTTTCTCGGTCACAATGGGCATCACCTCGCCTTCCCACACGCTTGTTTGTTGCTGAATCTCTGTCCCACTTTCGTTTCCATGGAACTAAGAGACTTAGGTACAAACTCCCCTGTTTATTCCCTCCGCTCTGTTGGAGTTAAAACCTCCTGGTGGGGATGAATGAAATGGAATTTTGGAAGGTTCATTAACTAATTAACATTCGTGAATGCTCATAAAACCTTCAGAATGAAATAACAGTGCAGGGCCCGAGGACATGAAATATTTGGGGTTGTACCTTGACTAGTAGTTAAGGTATTTTATTCCCTTTAATATTCTCTTTAAGACTTCAAATTGAGTCTCAGTCTCTCTCTCTTTTAGGCTCTTCATCTCTTACACACACACACACACACACACACACACACACACAGAGGCAACTTGCGGATTTCTGTGAGAGTGTAGCAAGTGGCGGATTATAAATACAGCAGATACTAAAAATGCGTTGTTATTTGGTATCGGATTGCATTATGTAGTAGATGTTAGTTATTAAATGCAAAATCTAGATTTATAAAACAGATCAATGGGTAATGAATTTGCAGGGAGTCTGGAGAATGTCTGTGCCCTTTACAACAGGAGCTAGCACAGGTTTGCTAAAAACACAGTTTCCTTGGGCTTTACAGTCTGGCCCAGTCCAGGTACTTGTGCGAGCATTTGAGGAGCTCCCCCACGCAGGTGCACACTCTGCGCTGCCTCTCTCTGTCCCTCCGGGCGAGTCACTCACCAGCCGGCTGTGCTCAGACACCGAGATGCTGCTGGGGCGCACGGCGAGGCTCATGCACTGGCTTATGCTGGCAGCAAATCGATTCGGTTCCCAGGCCCGCTGGCACTTGTCCCTGCGGGAGCACCTGCCACAAACACAGATTCACAAGAGGTCAGGCCTCTGGGACCCATCTGTTTGGCTCCATTGTCCCCTGGGTGGGAAGGGGGGTAGTTGCTGCCCTGAGGCCTGGGGCTTGTCTTCTCCTGACGACTTTCACTGTACTCCAGAGGGCTTTGGGGACTCCCAGATGGTCTCTAGAGCAGCTAAAGACAGACTAAGAGGAAGGAGGATTAATCCTCAGCATGAGAGATGCAGTTTAGACATAAAGGATAACTGCTCACAGCACTGTGGGACGTGGTGATGAGCAGGTGAGGACAGTTGGGGGCCCAGCAGCGGCTAAGCACGTGAGCCTTGCGATCAGGGTGCCTAGGCTCTAACCCCAGGCCTTGTCACCTACTTGGGTAAGTGACAATCTCTCTGTCTCAGTTTCCTCAACTGTAAAAGAACAAGGATGATGATAATACCTACTTCATAGGGCTGGTGTAAGGACTGAAGGTGTTACTGCTTAGAAAATGGCCTGGCACGCAGGAGATGCTGTGTCAATGTTAGCCCTTATAATACTAATATTTGATAATGATTAATATTATTATTCCTCTCCAGAGGAATTTTAAAAGTAGGAAAGGGTCTTATTTTTTGGGACAGTGTGCCTATGATCTTGGGGGTGGATTAATAGCTCTTTGAAGGCAGTGGCCATGTTTTATTCATTGGGATATTCTACCTGTCACATGGTATATTTTAAATAAACGTCTGTGTCATGGAATAATGCCTTGAGACGGAGAGACAGGCCAGGAGCCGCAGCCAGGGCTGCCTGTGTCAGAAAGCTTGTGCGGCTGTTGCTCCCAACATCATCTCTGGTGCTGGGCTCCTCTGCCCACAGTGACGGGTGGGCAGGCGACACCAGCACTCCGGAGCTTCAGGTTGCTGCCCGCCTTGTCACATGGGAAAGCGTGCCAGGGCTGGTGTGTCTCCCAACCAAATAGCCACCGGGACACTACCAGATTGCACAATCAAGCAGTGATTCGCCCTCCAACTCCCCCAGAACTCCTCCCCCTCTTCCTTTCCAGGCACATAATGGATCTAAATATGAATGCTGTCAAAGAAAAGAATTATTGAGGTTTAAGTGAATCCTTAAGATAGCTCTAAAGTGAGCTCTTGACTGGAGCCTTTATCTCATTGACTCACTGAAATGGCTCTTTTTTATCATACTATTTATGGCAACAGCCCTAACAGAGATAAATAGCCGGGAGACAATCACACACTTGCAAGAGCAAGGCACACAGAAGAGACTGGAAGGTTTCAAATCCCCCCCTAGACCCAGAGGCTCTTTAGCCGTCTTCAGCCCTCTGCCTCCACCCTCAGGCAGGCACGTGGGCCTGGGAGCTGGAGGTTGCCCATCTCCTCATTCCCCTGTCACCAAGGCAGGCTGCTGGGGACAGCTGGGAGGGTACTGCACGAAGGTCTGGTGAAGATGAGAGTGGCCAGCCAAGGAGAACCTCTGGGAGGCAGTGTGGCTGGGCGAGGAGTACCCTGGCAGGCAGGGAGGACTCTCAGTCTAGGCCAGCCGTGGCTCAGTAACTCTAATAGCCACAGCTGACCTCGACCAGGAGGACAACAGGGGTGGTCTGGGCAGCTGGGAGACTTAGGCACTGCTCTTGGATCTGTAGGTTTTAGGACAAGTTAGGAAAAGCAGATGTCCCTGCTGTTGAATAAATGACAATCCCTGATCTGTAATTCTGGCATGTTCTCCATGGGAGCAGTGTCACAGGCACTGAAGCTGGAGAGGAGAGGAGCGGGGAGTAGGTAGCGTAGCTGGACATGATTACAGCAGAGCCACAGGGCAAGGGGCCCAGGACTCCTTGCACAGAGCTGGTGGGGGGCTGTCAGGTTCTTTGGAGGAAGAAATTCTTTTGAGGAGAGAGCCTGCTGGCTGGCTGGTGAATCACCTCACTGGAGAGAACCTAAATTTACCCCCCGCTTTGCCAATCCTGGGGTGCAATGTGGGTGGCATCAGCATAATTACCACTCCTCTGACCTAAATGGAGACTCACTGTCCAGGTTTTTCTAAGAGCATCTTTGCAAAACTTTTTTTGAGGAGTCTCTTACCTCTACAACCCAAGCAGGGTACCCAGTATTCGTGGGCTCAAATCCAGTCCGGATTTTGCATCTGTGAGGCACCAGCCTCTCTCCCTCCCTCCAGAGCCCTCCCAACACCTGCTGCAGAGGCTGGAAGCCAAGAGCTATTGTGCAGGACCCTGAACTCTGGCCCTCTGCCTCCGCCTCCACCCCAAACCCAGCACATTGCATGGAGATGCTCTGCTGGCTGGCACAGAGCCACCGAGTTTCCAACTCCATTGGGCAACAGAATTCCTAGCCAGCTCCTGCCTTTTTCTCTCCCTCTGGGGCTCTTCGAATTAGGAAGTTTAAGTATGATTTTGCATTTCTATTGAGCTGGTATTCAATGGCAGCGGATGAGGCCAATTGGAGTGAGATGCGGGTTTCTTGGAATCATGAAATAATGAGGCCAGAAGGGTCCTCCCAAGGGGCCAGGGTCCATAATAATTATTTTGATTTGTGTAGCCTCGTCTGGGCTTCCTTGTCTCCAAAGCATTTATTATTTCATTTAGGCTTCACAATTCACCTGTGAAACAGGCATGTTCCCTATTTGGCAATGGGGAAATGAAAGCCTGGAATTGTCAGTGGACTCCTCCAGGGTCACACACAGCAGCTAGCCAGGGTCCAAATCTGCTCACTCTAGCACACCACCGTCCGTGAGCTCTTGGCAGGGGGCACCTATTTCAGGCTCCACTGAGGAGGTTTGGGGGAAACCTAGAGATTCTACAGCTTCCCTGTGAGTCTCTCAATGATACGAAGATATAGGCATATCACTTCAGAGCAGCTGGGAGTGCAGAATTTGGAAGTAAAATGAAAGACAGAGAGGCGAAGGCACTGCATTCCGAAAGAAGGCCCACCCATGGCCTCTTTGCCTCTTCCTGTTCTCAACATTAGAGCCACAATTAGAATTCCTGCTCAGAAGAGGGTGAGTCCTCTCTGTGTGCAAACTGTGGTCACATCCCATGATCCCAGGAAAGCCCCTGGTCTTCTGCATGCCCAGCCCTTTTCCAGGACACCCCCAACTTACATGTTGTGCAGGGCACACCAGCCACAGTGAGGGTCCCCTGAGCTCAGGCACTCCCCACAAGTCGTGTACTGTTCACATGACTCCACGGGGACCCTGGTGACCTGGCAGAGAGAGGAAAGAGGGGACAGTGAGATCAGGTGGTGACATCTAGCAGATGTGTATCAGACAGACCTACATCCACCCAAACTTGCACTGCCACCTCCTCTCGAAAGAGGTGACATGGGACAGGGTGGGGGACAAATCAGTGGCCTCGATGTTCTCATCTCTTTGCCCACATAAGGCAGAATGTGTTTCTGAGTGGCAGGCCTGAGACTTCTTGCCTTTGCAGGAGGTAGAAGCAAATCCTCCAATCTATTTCTGCCTGCCACAAACTTCCCTGGAGAGCCGGGCAAGCCAGTGGCAAGTACTGAAAATGGTTAACTCCGCTGAAAGGCTATTGAGTGGCACAAACTCATCTCCGAAGAGCTTTCAGCTGGGCTTGGGCTGAGACATCCTGCCTGCACAGAAAACATTCAAAAAGGGAGAGGAGAAACTTTTCCCATCAAATAATATTCATAGTACGGCACAGGCTCTTTACAGCCAACCAAATATACCACCTGGATCCAATTATCCCATTCTCTGATGTCTGCATTCAGTCTCTCTAGTAAATCTCCCATCCTTTGAAAAGTCTGGCTAAATGAGAACATCCACAGAAAAGAGCTGCCTGGATGAGTCTGTCTTGCCTGGAAAGTGGGACTCTGAAGATCAACACCCTGCTCCCCAGAGAGCACTGCCCTTGCAAACGCCTCCTGGCTTTCTAGGGGGGCCCTGTGTGTTTGGATATTACTTCCCTCTACCTGCACAGGACGGGTGACAATGAAGGCCAGGCAAGGGGGTTGGAGGACTGACGTGTTCCATTTGGTGTGTCCTAGGTGTCTGTCCCTGGCTGGGGCAGGAGGCTGCTGTGCTGCAAAAACGTTTGCTGGGCTGGGAATGGGTTGTCACTTGTCAGGGCACAGAGGTCCCCCACCTACCGGATGTGTGAGCTCAAGTGAAAACATAACCTGCAGTCCAGCAGCACCGTGTTCTGCCTCTGGCAGGGAGACAGAGGATATGATGGAGACACCTTCACAGCATCCTCCTGAGAGGTTCCGGAAGGATCCTAACACTGTGCATTCAGCAAATGTTTATCAGATGTCGACCTCGTGGAGGCTCCAGTGCTACGCACTAGAGAAACAACAGCAAACAGGACATAGATTCTGCCCTTGCGGAGCCCCGCCGTCCAGCGGGAGTTGGTAATTATAAATCAAGAGCTGCTCTTCTGTGCTGAGTTTTTGTTGCATGGGGTTGGCATGACCCCTGGGGGGCTTGGGAGCTTAGAGGAGAGGTGGCCGGTGTAACCTATCAGGAGGAAGGGGCCAGGGGAATGAGGGTGAGTCTTGAAGGGTAAGAATGGGCCAGATGCACGAATCATGGACAAGCTCAGAACACTTTGAGTGCAGGGTGCACCGGGATGGGGTGAGGGGAGAGAAGAGGTTCCCTTTTCTCTGTTGGGTGTCCCCACCGTCCTTACCACCCTATCACACTTAGCATTCCATATAAGGCTTTTCTGGGAGTGACATGATGGGCTTTAAACCTCCCTAACTTCCCTTTAATAACAAAAACATGAAATGCAGGGAGACAAGTGTAAAATCTTACAATTCAGTTTTAAAAAAAACGGATACTCTAAGCGTAGGTTGGGGGATAGCTGGTTGGAAATAGTTCAAGCGTAGGACCTGAAGGTTTGCGTTGACTCTAAGTCTGATATCACCTGACAGGGTGATGCCATAACTAAAGAAGCTCATTTGATCATGGGCTACATAAATAGACACATAGCGTCAGGGTTGAGAGAGGTGGCCTCACACCAGGGAGCCCCAAGCTCAGGTCTCTGCAACTGGCCCTCAGAGGGGCGCTGCTCAACCAGAGGGTGGCTGGGACGGGATGGGACCCTGATGTGGATCTGAGGTACAGGGGAGGACCTGGGCTATTTGTTCAGTCCAAAGAAGAGGAGTCTCAAGGGACTTGTGGAGGCTACTTCCCAGTGTCTGAAGGGCCACAGTGTGGCTGCAATAGGACTCGCAGAGGAAAAGTTTCAGGAAAGCTCAGCCTAAGAAAGTCAGTGTTGTCCAAGAGTGCAACAGCCTGGTTTCCCGAAGGAACGCCTGTCACTGGGGTGCATGATTACAGTCAAGGGGACGTTTGTCTGGGAGGCTGTAAAAGGGATCTTTGCCCTCGGAGGAGGGCTGCATTGTCCCTTCCAATTCTGACATTCCAAGATTCTATTTCCCACAGTTTACCTAACTCCTCCCTGAGACTATTTAGGATCGTTGCCCTGTGTGACTCTACAGTTAAAAGATAACATCCAGCCATCACTACCACCAACCGATTTCACATGGCCTTACAGAGTAACCCTTGAACCCTGCCTCATGGCCTGCGGTGCCTGCAAGAAGCACCTTGCTGACAGGTATGTGCCAGAGGCCTTCCAGTGAGCCTCTCCCCGGCCTGGCTGCTCAAAGCTCTCAGCCCTTTGGGGTATCGGGAGCCCTAGCTGCCTGTTGGGCTTCCGCTGGCCCCCTCCAACCCACCCTCCGAGGCCTGAGAGCAACAGTCCAGTGCCCGGCCTCCCTTTCTTGGGTTTCGGGCTCCTCGTGAGTGATGTCTGCATCTGGCTGGGAATTAAAACAACTGTCTGCATTGCATTCGGCCCGTCTGTCAAAACACAGCCCGGCTCTCAGCAGCTGGGAAAGGGGGCCCTGAATGGGAGCAGTGTCTCCAGCAACAAAGCCCACTTTCACGCCAAGTACCACGGAGATAGTGAAACCCTGTTCTTCTCCAAACATGAAACCAATAGCACAACTATTTTTCCTGTTTCCTGGGCCCTCCTGGTGGGATTTTTTTTTTTTTTTAATGCTCTGAGTTGAAGTGCAAAGTGAAACAGGAAACTGGAAACTTACAAGCAAGGGGGGAGGGTGTAGGGGGCGGGGGTGGGAGGATCCTAAAACTTGAATTATTCTCTCCTCTAAGATCTAAAAGTCATGCACAAACCAGAGGAAAGAAATGTCCCAGTGACTGGGAGGAGACTCTCAAAGTCAGCTGTTCCCAGGGGACTTCTCTGTCTCCTACAGTCATGTGCTTCCATATTCATTCATCAACCCGTGCTCACTGATCATGTCCTCCACGCAGGACAGTGCTGGGCACTTCAGAATGAAAAAACCAACAGCATTCAAACACGGCTAGCACCTTCAAGTTGCAGACAGACTGGCAATAAAAGCAAGAAAGTGGTACGTTGTTCTAAGGGAGGTATTCAGAGAGGACTGAGGGAATTGAGAGCAAAAGAGAAAACACTTCTGTGTCTGCGCTGTTCAGGACAATAGCCACTAGCCCCAGGTGGCTACGGAGCACTTGAAATGTAGCTGCTCAGTCAGAACTGGGACGTAACATAAGTATGCAATACACACTGGGTTTTGAAGATTTAGTAGGGAAAAGAAAAAAAAGGAAAATATCACATGAATCCTTTTTTCATTGGAATGTTGAAAAGAGGAAATTTTGCATATGTTGGATTAAATAAAACGCATTATTAATTTCACCTGTTTCTTCATATTTTTTGAAATGTGGCTGCTGGGAAAGTTAAAATTACACCTGTGGCTCATGGTTGTGGCTCAAATTTTACTTCTATCGTACAGCGCTGCCCTAGCTGGAGAGTGCACGGCAGGTGTCTGGGCCTTAAAACAGAGCAGTCCAGGTGGGACGGACACATAGGCAGACACAGGAAAGAGAGTTTCTCCAGAAACCTAGGGTGAGGGCAGGAAAGCGACGGTGCAGGTCTGGAAGGGCGGGTGTGCATGACTTTGGGAAGGACCCTGAAGACCACAGAGCTGGAACACGTGATGCCTCTGAGCTTTGTAGGCTGTTCCTCCTTGGCCAAAAGAAATGTCCTTCAAAAGACGGCTCTGTGACTCCCAAGGAGCAGTGGCTTTCAACGTATAGTCCTTGAACCAGCACCATTGGTGTCACCTTTGAGGCTATTAAACATGAAAACCCAGGTCCACTAAATCAGAAGTGCTGGGGATGGGGCCCAGGAAACGGGATTTAATAAAGCTCCAGCTGATTCTTATGCGTGCTGAAGTTTGAGAACTGCTCATGCAGATGATCTCAGATCCCTAGGGACCTCTTTTGAAAAGCCAGGCCTCGGGGCCAGGAAGAAACAGTATAAAACCCTGCCTTGGGGCTATGGAAGGAATTAAGAGCAATCTTGGGGGTGCAGGGGAAGGCAACAGTACTCTGGGGACTTCATGCCCAGGGAGAAATTGGTTCTAATGATTCTGAGCCCATGAAGTCCATAAAGGACCAAGTTCAAACCTCCGGAGTCAGGCAGGGGCCACTGTGCCGTGCACCCCCAGGTGGCAATCAGGCACTTGCTCCAAGACTGGGTGGGGCGGGTGCTGTCTCCAGAAACTCCGGAAGGAACGGGAGCTTTCTCCTGGACAGTGCCCACCGCATCAGGCGGTGCTTTGTCAGGGCTGACTCAGAGTTTAATGGGACACTCTAGGATGCTTTAATTAGTGTTTGTTTATTATTATTGCGTTTTAATTATGCCAGCGGCTCCCTCCCCCACTCCGCTCTGAGCGCTGGGATCTGGGGGTGGACGGGCTGGCAGGCGAGTGCGCGACAGGGATCACACAACAGGAGGACGCCCTCTCCTGCCCCCTCCGCAGACTCCTCCCTGGGACAGCGATGCATCTTCAGACTGGTTTCCACCCTCACGCTCCACGTTCTTTGCTGCTTGATCTTATGTCTTGTAATTACGCCGCTAATGAATATAACTGTCCCATTAAGTCATTTACTTAAGAAATACTCTTAATTAAAGGTGACTCACACTGTGTTCTTGGCTGTGCTGGCCCCGGGGCCCCACGTCTCTGTCTCTGGTGCCTACCTTGCCTGATTCCGTGGGTTGGAGATGCACGTGGGAAGGGCTTGGCAGGGGAGTGCAGACGGGGGTGGTTTCTCTCCCCCCACCACTCCCACTCTCTCAATTCAGCATATGGGTAGCCCACAGGGGGTGAGGCCCAGTACAACCAGAAACATTGTCACATTATTAGTGGTGGTGGGGACAAGTCCTGGAGGGAAGCTGCTGGAGGGAAGCCGCATTCCTGAAGAACTTGAAGAGAATGGCAGACCCGTAGGATGTGGGCCATCCAGGACGAGGCCCTGGCAGTGACTGTCATCCTGGACAGAGGCCCTGGACAGCTACGATCATCAGGTACAAACACATCGCTCTTCAGGTGGAAGCCTTCCCCAGTGGAGGACGTAGGAACAAGCGCCCTTTGCTGCGTGAGCTTCGAGACAAAAAATCAATGCACATCACTGCCACCTGTGCGCACACCTGGAAGGAGCTACATGGTTCTGATCACCCGGAGGGCTCTTCCAGACAAACACGCAAGTTGAAAGCAGAAAAACCCACCCGATTCTGACAGTGGATTGTGCCTGAGTCCCGTTCAGTCCGTAAACATTTATTGAGCACTTATATTGTACTCAACCCTCTGTTAGGCATTGGGGCCACATTTTCTGCCCTCCTGGAGCCCATGGTTTGGTTGAGAACAAAACCAAGGAGACAGATAATCTCAATACGGTAGGGCAGATGCCACAGTAGAGGTAGAACAAGAGAGTCTTGGCTCAGAGGACAGAGAGTAGTGCTCGCCTCGGGGGCTGTGGCATGATCGCGCAGCATTCAAGAGGCCTGCAGGACCCCTTTGCAACCATGCAAGAGGGAGACATAGAAGGAGAGAGGAGACAAGGGAAAGCGATTCCCCAGGCTAATGGAGCCCCTCCGAGACTGAGCATTTAATCCCCTACTTCCCTGGAATCTGCCCTTTCCCCTGCCAGATGGTCCACCTGTCCCCACACGTGTCCTGTGCTCCTGACACAAAGGAAGAAACAGAGGCGTGCTCAGTGGCCGGGAGCCAGGTGGCAGGCGTGGGAGGTGGCACAAACACCCGGCTGGAGTAGGCAGTTGGCCTCATCAACTGCCTCCGGGTCCCCAGGGCCCATGGCAAAGTGCGTAGCAGCTGAGGCTGGTGGAGCTGCTCCCCTACCAGCCCATCCTCTCACCCCTTCAACTTTGTAGGGTCTAAGATCCACTTTCTCCTCTTTTCCCCCAATCTAAACCTGCTTTCAGAAAAAGACCTGACACTCACTGACACACACGGCTGATGGTGGATTGGAGAGAGGCCCCTCTAGGGCTGCCATGTGGACGGAGATCGATAACACAATCACAGCAACACTAGGAGAGGGTTTTAGCATTTTTGAAATGCTTTCACACACATTATCTCATCTGATCTGCACAACTCCCCAGAGAGGAAGAGAGGACAGGTATGGTTATGTGCTGTGATTTCCATTTGATCCACTGGGAAATAAAGGCCCCCAAAGGGCTGATTTAACTCTTCCCTGGCAGGAAGTGGAGACGTGGCCTGCTAGAGCAGGACCCTCCGTGGCCCCGCGGTGGGGCCGTGTACTCTTCTCAGACACACGGTAGGGTAAAGGCTCTGTTCCAGGGATGGAAAGGGGGGAGGTGGCTCAGGAGTCTGTTTCGAGAGAGAGAGGCTGAGGCCAGATCCCAGGCAAGACCAGAGTGGGTGCAGGAGGCTTGAAGCAACCTGAGGGCAGGTGAGGCTTGACTTCTCTGCATCCTACAGCTCTTGGTCCCCAACACCTGTGCATTGATGGAATGGGTGGGCAGGTGGAGTTTTTCTTCTTCGCTGGCTTACACCAAATCTTATCAGCACTGTGGCAAATGGGTGCAATCAGCATAGAAAGGCCTGTGGATTTTCTGCCTGATGGTGGCCAAGGATTCAGATCCTCACAGGGAACTGGGAGAGAAATGTAAGCCGATGGTTGGGGGTTTGGGAGGCCTAGTCCAGTCTCCAGCCCTGGCCTGACTCTCTCAGGCGCAGAGGCCAAAGTGGACCCTCTGGGGAAGCGCCAGGCCCTCTCTAGCTCCTGATGTGCCTTGTGCTGCAACCCCTCATCCCTTTTGGTTCAGCAGGTCTCCATGGAAAAACACCCACACCCTCTCTCTGTCCTGCAGAGGGAAAGAGGTGATGTCTACTGCATGCCTGAAGCAACACCTTAATCTGAATCTCCCCTGCTGGGAGCCAGCAAGGGTGAGGGGTGTAGAGGCAATGACGAGATTGCATCCCCTTGGATCTGCTCCCAGGGTCTGATGGACACTGAGGCATCCTGATGGCTGACACCACCTTGCCCTGAGCTGGACACTTACTAAGCTTGTCAAACAGAATGAAGCAGCAGGAACAATAGTAATAACAGCTACTATTTACCCAGCATCTACTGCATGCCAGGTACTTTACATATATTATCTCATTTAATCCTTAGACCTACCTGGCGAGGGAGGTATTCTTAGTCCTATTTTGCATATTAGAAAACTGAGTCTCAGTTTAGGTAACCTGCCCAAGGTCGCATGCCTCGTGAGTGGCAGAAACAGAATTGGAGCCCAGGTTTGTCAGATTCTCATGCTGAAGCAGTGGGGTCGAGGCAGAGACAAGGACTAAAGAGAAAAGTTTCCAAAAGCTGGCTGACAGGGCTTTTCTTCTTCCTAGAAAGAACGTCTTTCTGCTTCCCAGGCAAGCTGCGGGACTCTGCAGTTTCGATCACCCAGCTGACCACGGCATGTCTCTTAGCTCGCTTTACTCTCCTCTGCTTTCCAACAATGATGCAGCTGGTGAATCAGGAGCCAGACGGCAAAAGAGGCTACACCAGAGGGTGAGGCGGGAGATAGGCTGGGGAGAGTGCAGGATCCCCTGCTGAATTTATTTTTAAGCTGACTAGGACCAGAGCCGTGATGGAAGAGGCTGTGAGCAGGTTCCTTGTTTTCCATCTGAGCCCCCTGTGGAGTGTCACTGAGCCCTCTGTTAGCACAGCTTGGGTAGGGGAGGGGTGGCAGGGGCTTCGTCCTGGTCTCCCCAGTTATTGGCTGCGTGGCTCTGGACACTCAGCTATGCTTCAAGCCTCTATCATTAAAATGGAGACAGCAATACCTGTCCCACCCATCTCAGAGGTGTTCAGGGAGCAGAGTATTTCTGAGCCCACACTTCTGGCTTAGATCTTTCCTAGGAATCAGCTTCCCAGCAATTCATGTGATGAACTCATTGTTGTTTGTTCCCAGTGCTAGATCCATTTCTTTAAAAATCAATAGTGGTGCATCCAGATCCCCTTAAATCCTCACAGCGTAAACACCCACCCAGCCTCCTGTCTGTCCTCTGAGCTGTGCAAGTCACGTGATCAACATCATTTAAAAAAAGGAGGCACAAAACCCCAGAAAACCAGCTGGAGGTTCCGAAGCCTGTGATTGCAACTAAAGGAACATGCAACCTTCTGACCAGAAGCTGACCTCAGGGCTGTCTCTTAAGCACTCCTGACCATCTGAAGACCTGAGGGTGGAGTGGAGTTCAAAGAGAAAATCTATTTTTAATGACTTGGGGGAGAAGAGTGGAGTGGCTGAGTAATTCGGAGTAATTAAAGCTATCCATCACTCAGAGAGACGACTCCAAAGTTGGTTGAACTTTTCAATAACATTTTTTTATCCTTATTCATAAAAGCCCAGCAGAGGTCCTGCAGCAGTCAAAGGGGAAGGGACAATGGGAAAAGAAACTTCTGGCCCCAAACAGTGGAATTTCACCTTTGGATAAGCGCTGGGGCAGGGGCCCCTCCTGCAGCCTGTTTCCAGTAGAGGCCACGTTGTGTCCTGGCTAACAAGGCGGACTTGAGGGGACAGTCCTCAGTTTCAAACCCAGCTCCTATGCTTATCAGCCATATGACAGTAAGTACGTGGCGAGACCTCCTCAAGCTTCACTTTCTGCCTCTGTGAAATGGTGATCATAATGCTATCAATTTCACAAGGTTGTTTTTGAGGCTTATGTGACATCTGCCCACAGTTGGTGCTCAATAGTGGCAGTTGTCATGCTTGTTCTCTAGATGCAGACCCCACTGAAGGTGGCAGTGTTTGCATGGGAAAGCTGCAAGAGGCCCCTGGCCGGGCCGTGCACTCCTGTGTTGGGTGACCTTGAACAAGACACCCAGCCTCTTTGGGCTGAGACTGCTCTGCTATTATATGGGGAGAATTAGATCTGCCATTTGCATGAAGAGCAATAGAGCCCCTCAAACTATTGTCCTTATCAATGACATAATCTCAATGTTGTAAATGTGCTAAAACCCAGGATCCTTGGCTGAAAGAAGCCAAATTAAGCCTAGTTCCCCGAGGACGAAGGTAAAATGTGGGCAAGGTAAAACTACAAAGAGGGTAGGAAACCGAATGGGTGAAGCAGGTATCCCAAATACCACACCATATTTTCTCAGACAGGACTCATGTGCCAGGTCTACGAGGGAGGTAGAAGCAGGGCCCTTTCTAGTTCTGGTTTTTGGAAGGATCTACAGAGAAGCAGAGATGCTGATACTATGTTGTCTCCATGACAACAGTGGATTTATTCAGTTAGGGAAGGCGGGTGGGATAGGAAATGGGGGATGAGAAGGATTTGGGAAATAGGGCTCAGAAATAACTAAAACAGATCCCCCACCTGGGAACCATATGCCTGGGTTTATCCAGGTCCCACAAAGCTCCGTATAGGGCCAACATCGCCTCTCCTACCCCAGGAGGGGAAGGTGATGATGACAAGGGGCTGGAGTGAAGGCAGGGATGCCCTGCAGCCAGCCACCCCCACTCATTCATTCCACACTGGTGATCTGCCCAGACCTGGTCCAATGAGGCCGCTCTGCACGCAGAGCCCAAGTCCAGCCTTACCACAGGGGGCTGGACTTTACCTAAGAGCCGGGCCTCTGCCTAAAGGCCCTGGTCTCTCGGCCTTGCCCATCTGATTTCTGATTCCCCTGTCTTCTAGCTCCCAAGAGAGCATGAGAGGAGGGGTTCAGAGCTCCTGTCAATCCCAAATTCTCCTTTGAATTTGGAAGCATGTAAGGCTTGGGAGATGAGGTTTGGGGTGGAAATCCTCAAGAGAAAGAGCCCAAGAAGAGGCTGATCAGAGATCTGGGATAAGAACATCTTTGCTCTTGTCTGAGTAGAAGGTTAAAGCTAACTTTAGTATTGTTTCTGGTAAGGACTCGGGGGATTTATGTTTGGGGAATCCTCTCATAACAGGGAAAGTGGGGTCGTTAGGATGTCACTGCTCCTGAAAAAGACTGCAAAAAATAGCTCTCTTTGGCAAAGTTCCTGGCATTGTCTCCCAACCAAGCTCTGGTTTCTGTCCCTTGGTCCCCAGCTGTACCTGCTGCTCTGGTCTTGGCAGCCATGGCTACGGGTACATATTTGTAGGTTCTCAGGGACTCCTTGTTTACTAATCTTCCATCCTAATACTTCCCTGGGAATTTGCTTCTTGAGATGTGAAGGGATTCAAGGTTGATGTTCCAGGTCATCTTCATATAGGGAGGGCAATCCCACGAGGTGGTATATAAGATGGAATCAGATTTGGCCGAGCCCCACTGCCCAGGGCCTTCTATTTATTACTGTGGGGTTTTGCGAAAAGTTTTCAATTAGCAATAACCATGCCTTGGATAAAGGCTATGGAACTCATTGGCTATGAAACTGCCACTTTGCAGAGCTACCCCAGGCTTTCTGTACCACACCCGGGTCAACAGCTGTGTACCTACAGAGAACGGAGCCAGCTCAGCCCCACCCATGGGTGCTGATCTGAGACGCCTCCACCTCTTGGCCTCAGCTGTTGGGTAATTCTGAAAAGGCAAGAAGCCACTGGAGCCTCACATTGTAAAACACAATTTTGATTTTCAGCGAACACCACGGAGTGCATCTTCTCAACCGTCTCTCAGTTTTCCTTTCTCATCATTTGAGATGTGGGTTTCTTGTCCTCTCTGACACATCAGATCTCCTGACAATATTCTCTTTGACTTTTCTTGGGATGCTAAGTGACTGGTTCCCTTGGGGAGGACTATAGAGGAGTTTCTTGTCCCTTACAGCTCCCTAGGACAAATTAAGTGACTGGATGTGTGTGTGTGTGTGTGTGTCTATGAGAGAGAGAGGGAGAGAGAAAGGAAGAAGAGAGAGAGATGGAGGATAAGAATATGTGTTAAATCTCTGGGGAAAAAAAGAGTCTCCTATACTTTCATTGAAACCTTTTAATTTCCTTTCTGTCTAGAGCTCGTGTATTCATTCATTTAACCCTGGCGAGGTGGTGATAGGAGAGACAGGGAGGCTCCCA
Source organism: Lepilemur ruficaudatus (assembly GCA_963574885.1). NCBI lineage: Eukaryota > Metazoa > Chordata > Mammalia > Primates > Lepilemuridae > Lepilemur > Lepilemur ruficaudatus. The sequence continues at coordinate 137,352 of CAUYRT010055621.1, read as the reverse complement.
TGCTTTGCTGGGTCCTGTGCCTCTGTGCTGCCTTGGGAACCTTTATAGAATGGTCAACTGTACAACGACCACTTCACAGAGGTGGCAATAACCACATGGCCTCAGTCTGGCCTTGTGAATCGATATTCATGTATATCTGATTTATAAACAAGAAGGCCTGCATATAGTTGAAATACACTTGGCATTTATAATTTTTGCATTTTCTTGTTTATTCATTCATTTATTCAGTCAGTCATTAGTCCATCCAGACTAGATATCAAGTCTCGTACTGTGGGTTAGTCATGGTCTTAAAGTGTCCTTCAGAAGCATATCCTCTGGGCAGCTCCTGCCGGGCTGGCCTCCTCACGTGCTTGGTGCAGTCCTGCCTGCACGCCTTTGCTCACACGTTCCCACTAACCCGAAAGTCCTCCCCTCTCCTGCTCGTGTGCAAATCCCAGGCTCTCCCTCCTCCAGGAAGCCATCCATCACTAACCTCTGTCACCTCTGTCTCTGAGTTTGGAATCCGACTGCTTGCCCGATTGGCACGATTCTAATGCACTTTTTACATCCTTCTTAGGTATGTGTCTTTTTAGATTACTCAGGGCTCTGCTTTTTATTTCTTCTCATGAGATATCCCTGTATGTTCCTACTTTGGTTTCTTACACAAAATAGGTTATAAATACCTGCTGAGAAGCTAATCATACTTGCCCAATGATCCAGGTTTTATTTTAAGCTACTTAAGGGAATGCACTATGCTAAGGTTCTCTAGATGTGGCTGACGCCCCCTGGCATTCTGCTAGGATCCATTAGGTAACTAGGTAACTTTAGCATGGCAGAAGCTCATGGTGTCATGAGAAGGATATAACTGCTGAGGTCAGAGAAACTGGCTCAGCTTCAACACGTATTCAATTGGGCCGCACAAGTCACTTAACCTCTCTGAGCCTCAGTTTTCACATTTACAAATATTGCTGGATGTTAGAGTTAAAGCACCCACCAAAGCACCATGATACAATAATGCTGCATTCTAAAGTAAGTTGGCAGACGATCATGCAATTTTTCAGAGTAAGTTCTCAAGACTCAGGTTCATAACTCTTCTGACCCTTACCCTGGGTCCCCTGGCCCAATCAATGAAATGAAAGGGTTGAAGGAATGAAAAAGAAGAGATTTTATAAGATTTTTGGAGGAAGCCCTTGGAATGCTGTAACCTAGCCACCCTTCAATAGGACCACTTGGACGTAGGCAGGAAAATGCATAAGGTGGGAAATTCAGAGGGTAGGCTGGTGAGCTCTCAGTGGGTAGAGTGAAGGTAGGGATTTGGGAAGTCGCTACTCCCCCCTCCTTACTGCAACCTCTCCCGGCAGCAGGCTGAGGATGTGCACATGCTTCGCTTGCAGCAGATGTGGACCCCCTAGGAGGGACAGCATTTTACAACCTGTCCTAGAAGACCCCCTGGAGGTGGTGTTGGAACCTCACTGTGAGCATCCATATGGAGGGAACTTCTAGATAATCGGGACTTAGGGGAGAGGGGCTAGTTAAGAGGAAGCACCATCCATTTGAGGGGAGCTGCAGCTTGAGAAGCCCAACAGGGAAGTATCCAAAGGCCCAGGAAGGACCCAGCCCTGAAAGAGTCAGAAGCATCAACCAGGCCTGAGAGCAGGAGGCCACCTGTTGGTGATGACTCCAGTTCAAGTGAGAAGGAACCTCTCTGACCCCTTCCTATTACCAAGAAGCTCCAGCTGGGGGAAGGTAGGTGAGAAAGAGAAGGAAGAAGTCAGTGGAAAGTGTGCAGCAGGCCCTGGCAAGGGGAGGAAAATGTATCTGAGCTTTGGACAAATCCAGAGTTGTCTGGAACTGGACCTTATAATTCTGAATTGAGACTGCGTTGGAGACTTCAAATGACCAGACGACTTTATTGTCCAAGAGTGAGCTGAGAAGCTATGCAGCCTGCTTGAGCCCTAGCGAGAAACATTTGGAAGGGATAATGGGAGACAGCAGAAAGCTGCCTTGTGACGGTCCCCCTAGCACGCCGGCTGATGTTAATGACTGCTGCTCCTCACTGGCATATTGTCTTGAGGGTCACAAGAAGCGAGAGCCACAGCAGGGCATTGTTCAGTGTCAGGCTTATTGTACGAGTGCAGGGGACTCATTGCTGTTACTTCTGGGTACAGATTGATAAAACGGCCTTTTAAAAAAAGAAAACCATGGATGTCAGCTCTCAGATGGTTCAGCAGACCATGCATGCTTCCTGAAATGCTGGTGTCCTTCCAGGGGGTGACTAGGTCACACGATCTCTTTTTCAACTACAGTGGCTCCTGGGTCAGAAGAAGGTGAGAACTGCCACATAGGCCAGTTTCTTGCCCCACTTGCCTCTGTGTTTCTAGGGACACAAGTGCGATCGATACAGATGACATCTGAAGCTAATCTGATGGAGACCAGGCCTTCTCCACCAGGGTCTGATCCTGCCTGAGCAGTCGGTGGGGATTAGAGCTTTGCAGCCTCCTCTGCTCAAATCTTTACCTTCCTTGCTGCTTTGTTTTCCTGATCTCCTTCCATGGCTGCCGCAAATGTAACCAATGTCATGGAACCACTGGGGGCCACAAGGGGCGGGGGGATCTTGGGGGAGACAGAAGAGACACAAATTATTTACCCCCCCCTTTTTTTTTTAAAACAGGTGCTTAGGAAATTAATTAGAGCAAATAATCACTGAGTTGTCTGAGTGTCTATTTTATTTGGTGCATGTCGGGTCTGGTGGAAAAAAAGCGGAATTTTAAATAATTTTGGAGTTATAACTGATGTAATTAGGTGCTCAGTGAACACTTAGCATCGAGCTGTGCTTATTAAAATTACTGTTTTAATCAGAACATTGCTGGAGAGTCATTAATAATACAATGGCTTGATTCCCTGGAACTCTAATTAGACCTGGACTTTTAACCACCTGAGCGTAATCTGGCTCCGTCTGGATACGCACCACGGGTGATGCATTATCATTCCAGGGCATGGGAGGATGGCGCATCAATACTGCTATTTAGTGACTGCCTGAATGCTTTATTTTGGAGCAAGAGAGTGTGTAGCGGAGACCAGGGGGTACCAAGGCCGAAAGGTGGAAGTGGAAGAGGTTGGCCAGGGGCTCGGTGTTGGAGGTCATCGGGAAGAAGTGGCTGCAGATGCCTGCTTTGCTGCCGCTGGCCAGATATGCCTTAGACATCGTTCTGCAGGGATCACCCAAGCCACATAGCACGGACTCAGATAAAGGCCCTTTCCCCAGACGCTCTGCCTTTACACAGGCCTACGCCTCATCCTAACCCAACACACCCCCAGGGAGGGGTGCAGCTCGAGGCCTCGCTAAGCCACTGCACATGAGAAATCTAATCGATCCTTCACTAAGCGATAACAAAAGGTTAATCTGGTGAAGGGCTGGGGCCACTTCTTAATTTTCCTGTCCAGCACTTTATGTCACCACAGAGAGAGACCATGAGATTGACTGAGTTATCCAGAACTTTCAAATCCTTTAGGGACATTTTGAGGGTAATGAGATCCAGAGCCAGGGGGAGGTGAGTGGATGTACTTGTGTACCCCAAGACACCCGCTGAGCTGGTGTTTGGGAAGAGAGGTATTTGGGGAGAGGGGACACCAGCCCAGTTCCTGGCTCTGAGCACAGAGCTCTGGCATCTCTCACCTTCAGCTGGTGGGTTAGTGTCAACCCCACTGACTGAGCCCCCACTGGGGCAGAGTCCTCTGATAGAAGTCACTGGAGTGGCCTAAAGCAAAGGAAATGGAAACATGCTCTCCGCCTTCCTAGAGCTTGCTAACTAGTTGGAAGGACAAAACAAAGACGTGAAAAAAAGATTTAGGACACTTAAAAGGGAGATACTGAGATGTGAAAATTAAGCTGAAGCCAGACAAGGGCATGCGGAGTTAAGTGGGGATCAGAATGGGGCAGGATTAATTAGGGAGGGGAGCGAAGCTTTTGGAAGGAGGACTGTGCCGCCAGACTTCATCTGCTGGGGTCTGGGGGAGGGGAGGCAGCACGCTTTGTGTCCTTTATTAAGCATTCCTGAGACGACAAGATTGAACTCTCTGAGACTCTCTGTCTGAGCCACCACTAGTCAGTGCAGGACTTCTGTGCAATTTGAAACAGGTGCCTCCTCTAGGTTCATGGCTTGGTAAGATGAATGAGGGCTCCGTTTCTTCCCCTACTTGTCCCTTTTTGCAGTGCACAACCTGGACCATCATATCTGGGACCATGATGCCCAAAGTCTCTAGGGAAGTAGGGAGTCAAAATGTGGTTGATGGATCTATCACAGTTTGACTTAGCAGACAAAATATTTTTAAGTGCTAAATATTGTGGTGCCTCATCATTTCTGTGAGGGGGTTGGAGGATCCAGAGGGATGGGAATTAACTGTGGGCTCAGGTGCAGGCAAGGCTCCATGGAGGAGGCAGGAGGCAGAACTTGAGAAGAGACAGCCAGGAAATGCATCCTGGGCACGAGAATGTCATAAACCAAAGCAGAAGGAATGAGCTTTGGGATGGGCTCTGGGGACGGTAAAGGACATAATATGGCATGTTCTCACTTAGATTTCTTTTTTTACTGATTCCTTAGGAGTAGACATTTCAAATAATAATAATAATAATGATAATGAAAAAGTCAAACAACTCTAGTCCTCCAAGGAAGAAGAGCCCACTGGAAGAATTTCTCTAGAAACCAGCACTGCTGGGAGGAAGCTTTGCATCCCCAGGGAAACCTAAGCGGAGGCCCAAGCTCCACTAGGAGTGAGAGCTGGACGAGAATCCTTGCCAGCCGCAAGACTGTCTCCCGGGAGGGACCCTGGCGGACTTCTGATCCCTGTCTGGATTCCCTCCCACCCTCTCTCCCCAGGGGGATTCATACATGGTGGAAGGTGGGACGTGAGGGGAGAATGGCCTCTGTGCTTTGGGAACAGATGGTTAGAACTCAACTCAAAAATTCTTGTGCTTCTGAAAAAAAAAATAGCATGAATGATGGCCCCTGAAACACACACATACGTACCCCAGCACTCCGCAAACTTAGACTCTTATACGAACACCCTTGTGGACACAAACCTACATTCACACCACGCCCTCACAGTACACACCACGACCCTGATACCACATACACATTTTGCACATGCGCACATCACACGCTCTCAGAGATACTGCACACGCGTGTTCACGTCACACACACTCAGAGCACACAGACATGCCTGCCACACTCATCGCCCCCTCCAGCCCTGCCTGCACACAATTGTTAGAAGAAAAGAGCCATCAGGAGCTGTCTACCTCTGGCTCATAGTGAAGAAAGATTAGGGCTGCCCAAGATTAAACAGGAGAGTTAAAAATGACAAACAGACTTCGAAACAAGATTAGAGTCTTAATGAAAACCATAATGAATGGGAGAGCCACATAGATATCACCCATAAATGGCCATAAATATCAGACCAACAGATGAGATCCTAGATACTGCAGTTTGGAACCCCATCAAATTACTTCTATTATAATTCATCAATAAATAACCAAGCCCAGCCTCATATTTAAAGTCCTATCATGCTTCAGAGAGTAGGCTCTGAGGCCAGACAAATCCAGGTTTGAATTCTGTTTTTGCCCCGACTAGCCTGGTTTTCCTGGGCATGTTAGTCTGCTTGTCTAAGTCTCAGTTTCGTCATCTATAAAATGTGGACGATTATCTCCCTAATAGGGATGTTGTAAGAATTAAATTAAGTCCTGGACAGCAACAGTAATAATTTATAATAATATTAGCAATTTATTATTACAGTTAGTGTTAATTTTCACTGTTATCTCTTGTTCCCTCCCCCACACCGCTTTTAGCTTCCTGGGGTCAAGGAATGCCCATTGGAAACAACCACTGGATGGTCGGATCAGTTAAAAAATAAGGGGAAAAGGAGAAGGGAGATAGAAGGACTAGGAAACAGAGCAAGGCAGAGAAAAGAAGGGAAAAGGAAGAGAAAGATGGATGGCAGGTCCCTCAGATGCACACACTGGCATCTTCGTGGTGTGGTGTCCACTCCTCTTTGGGTGGTTGCCAAGGGAAAGAAAAATTCTGGAGTAGCCAGAGAATTAGGGTGCAGCCTTCTTGACATTTTTTTTTAAATAAGAGCTTTAATGAGATATAATTCATATACCATAAAATTCATCCACTTAAAGTGGACAATTCAATGGTGTTTAGTATATTCAGGAATTGTGCAACGATTACCACAGTCTATTTTAAAATACTTTCATCATCCCCCTAAAGAAACCCTGTGCCCATTAGCAGTCAGTCCCATTCCCTCCCAACTGCTCCAGCCCCTAAGCAATACCAATCTGCCTTCTGCTTCTAGGGATTTGCCTATTCTGGACATTTCATATCAATGGAATTCTACCGTATGTGGTCCTTTGAGACTGGCTTCTTTCACTTACCATAATGTTTTCAAGGTTCATCCATATTCTAGCATATACTAGTAACTTCCTAAATTTCTTAATTCAAAGCCAAGAAAGTGAAGGAAAAGAGCTTAATATTCCCACACATAAGCAAGTGTCGTAATGGAAATTGTCCAATTGTTCACTCTAAGAAATCTCACTGACTCAAGGTTAGTCATTAGATTACACACTTAGATATCACACAGTTGGATTCTTTCATTTTTACCATTGGGGAAACCAAAGTACAGCGAAATGATGTTTTCTAGTGTGGGCTTTTTGCACCCTCCACAAACCTCTCAGGAAGGAAAAAAAAATGAAATAGTCTCCAAATGTAAGACTGTCTTGTCTAGGGTTTTATGATTCAGATTTAATGTTAAGAGACAAATAAGAGTCTCTTAGCATTCTGTCCATATGTCTCTCTTTTACCTCTTAAAAGTTGACAATTCCCAGCTCAATTTTTACAATGTAAAAGAATGACTCTCCTCTAATGGTTATCTGTCATTGTTTATGTTTAAAGTAATTGTATATGTTACAGTAGCCTTCAGATGCAGAAAAGCAGAAAGCAAGACCCCTAGGCCAAAGGAGGTCCTGAGGTGGGAGGGGCTTACGATCTGGATTGAAAAGGACTAGGCTATTCACTGGATTTAGGAAACAACAATCACCTTTGTTCTATAACTGAAGTGAGATGTGTTCCATAGGGTAACTACCCTGAGACCTGCAGGAATGACAAGGAATCTATTCCACCCAGTTGATCCCAGAAAGAGAAAATATGTAAAGCTTAAATTCTACGTGTAGCTTCACTCTCTGCAGTGATGTCTACCAACATTACCCCATGGCCACTAGATGTTAGTCTAAGGCCATAGGTAAAGAAACTGAACTTCATGAATAATAGAACCAGAGATACCATTGACTAATACATATGCTTTAGGCAAACCCAACTAAAGAGAGTTGACAGAATATATTTCCTATGTATGTGAGACCTCCCTTCTTCCCTATAAATTCCAATATTGATTTAGCTTGAATTATAGGGAGAGAATATTGTCCACAGCTGGCCATAAGCTACAGCATCCTTAGGCCAGGCATGGTGCTAGCGGTGGCAGCCACAGCTGAAGAACCAGGGAAGAAGCTCAGAGACTGAGTTACAACTGCAAAGTTCAGGTATGAACACTGGTCACTCTCTATTTGGGCTGTTCAGTGACTAGTATCTCTAGTTATCTCAGTGGATACTGTGGGAGTCTCAGAACCAAATTCATTTTTAGACCCACATTCATTTCAAAATGTAACAATAACTATACCAAATGGCCTTTTGTATAGGGCCGTATTTCATGAAATAATGCAATGTTGTCACTCTAAAAAGGTTGGGCATTGTTTATTAACAATGCCCCCAAAATCTCATTAAATCTGGGAGCCTGAGGACATATGGACTAGTATAATACTTTGAAGTGATCTGCATACCCGTGGAGACTGTCCCGGGACCAGAGGAGCAGTTTTGGCCTCCTGTGGCTACTCCCTGGAAGTCCCCATGCTCCCTGGAGGGCTGTCGCCCATGCATCAGCGTCTCTCTTCATTCCATCTAGCACAGAGAAGGCACTGGTCGGATTTTCCTAGCCCTCGACTTCCTTCCTATACCAGAATTTATTCTTTAGCAGAACTTTGGCAAACAAATAGGTGATCCCAGATGAGGCAAATGGGCTTCTGAAAAAAGTAAGGTGACTGGAATTTTCTCCATTAATCTGGGCATGCACCAGTTTGCACTAGGAGCATAAATTTGCATGTTGAATTCCAGAAGCCCCAACTCAAGGAATATTAGATAAAATAAAATTAATTCTTGTAATCCTCTGTGATCATATTCAAACCCAATATTCTGAGCTTGGCACGCAGAACAGGTTTGCCTGCCCACTTTCCTCTGTGTTTTTGTATTAACGTTATTTTCTCAAACACTGATTGAGCTCTGGCTGTATAAATGGCACCAGGAAGGGACAGGCTCCCTCTGACCTGCATCCAGTCCTCTAGTAGCTTAGAGCCTAATGGGGGAAGACACCAAATAGATAGATATTTACCAGATATGTGGTTTTATCATAAAAGCTAGAAAAGTTCAGAGAACCGAACCTATTTTAATTGGGGTAGATTGGGATGGTTTTGAGTTCTGCTGGGGACAAAAAGAGGAAGGACAGCATGGAGGTGGCAGCAAGCAGACACTCTACTCTTTGAACAAGTTCAAAACTCCTGCATGGCTCTTTAGCCTGCGTTCTGCTTCCTCTCCTTCAAGGGAGGCTAGTGTTGAGAGAGACGGCTCTTTGAGGTAGGATCGTTCATGGCTGAGCCCAGCAGGACTCGGGGCCTTGGGAAAAGGCCTATGACCATGAACAATTGCTAGGTGGGCCCAAGATGGTGACAGCAGAGAGGCGAGGCAGTTTAGCATGACTTTCTGCAAAAATCTGTTAGACCCTGGAAATCAGTCTTGACACCACGCAGTGATTTGGTTCTTCCTGGCTCCTCCCTGAGATTAGGCTTTTCCTGTGGTTCTAGAGATGGAGTCAATCATAGAATATGTGAGCTTCGTTTCCTTGGGGGAATTAAACAGACTTCCAGTGCACTATTCTCTAGTGATTAGTGATCTAATGACTGCCCGACACTGCCAGGGCTGGTCCAGGGCAATTTAAGATCTTTAAGAAGCTACTGTTTATGGAATGTTTGCCATGTGCCTGGCACTGTGCTCAGTGTAGTATACACATTTTCTCATTTAACCCTTGTGACAATCTGGAGGAGTAGAGTCTAGAAATTGAGGGCTTGATGAGAGTAGGTAACTTGGGCAAATGTACTTAACACAGAGCCTGTCGTAGCCACCGTGCCACCCTGCTCCCCAACGTAAGCAGGTGACACGGGAATGTGCTCAGAGCCGTGGCATCTACTTGTCTGCCCTGTCTTCCTGGGAGCCGCAGGCTACTCCCCTCATCTCCCTACCTCCGGAGCACTCCTGGAAGGAAGCTCACCAGAGGAGATGCAGGCACACTGTGTCCTGGGCCCAGGGACAGGTGACCTTTCCAATTCAGCACCTTTATAAATCTTACCTAATGAAGTTAAGGTAAAAAAAAAAGAATTAATGAATAAATGAAGGTTAAATCACTCCCTGCAGAAAATTGATGCTGACAGCGAGGGCCAAGAAGAGAGCTTGGAAAGCAGGGAGCTGACTTGCAGAAGAGGCTTTTAAAATTCCCTTCCCCAAATTTGGGGGAGGCGTAAAGCTTGCCAATTCTGACATGGGCAAAGGAGGCTTTGGGGAGTCCAAGGAAGAGAGCCTGAGGAAGATGGAGTGACAAAACCATACTCTACCTTGGATGATGTTTTCCTGATGCTGATTTGGGTATGATACACTTACGTGTACATGTACACACACACACACACACATACACACACACACATGCTGTATATACTATTAACTCCTGCAGCCAATCAAGACATTGGTAGTTTGGGTCTGCCTGGCACAGCCCTGGTCTCCTGGGACCTCTGTGGCACATCTTCTTGTCAGCACACACTTGTTAGCTTCCTCTGTCTCCTTGACACCACTATGATTGTCCCCACTCCCAACGGCCACCCTCCCTGCGCTGCACACCTCAGCCCATTTGGCTCAGGGGGGCTGTAGATAAATGCATGGCTGAGCCCAGGGAGAAGGAGAAAGAAAAGCAGAAATTGCTGCCGGCCGCAGCAGGCAGGCCAGCCAGGCCAGGAGCTGATGCAAGGAGTGGCAGGGGTTGGGGGCAGATGGATGCAAAGGAGACACCTGGTGAAGCTCAAAGGGCAAAATTCAGGGTGAGGGGCTGGGGAATCATAATCTCTCCCGAGTAATGCTGCTGACTTACTGAGTCACTCTGGGGCAGGTCACTTGCTAAACTAAACCTTAGCTTATCTCCTCAGTGAAACCGGGCAGGAAGAGGAAGGTCTGCAGGAGAGGATCATCCGCAGAAATCCTCCCCGGGAGCAGCGAGTACGAAAGATCAATAACTCTGACTGCCTCTCCTCTCTGCACCCACAGACTTTTAGGAATCTGATCGTGGAGACAGGGAGGCTCGGGGGCCCAGCGCAGCTCGCCCACCCTGCGGGGTGAGTGGCAGGGAGCCAACACTGAGCTGATGGAGGGTGGGGATGCCGGGGTGGGCTGGGGGCTGGGCAGAGAGACCCACAACCAACTGCTGACTAGATCAACCCATAAATAAAAGGTCACAATGATTTTTCCAGGCACCCAGGGAGAAGCAGACAGAGAGCTCTGCTGACGGCAGGAGCTGACAACTGGCAAATGAGCCTCCACAGTTATCTGTTTTCCTTCCTTATTCTTGTCTCATAAGACAGAGGCTAGAAATAGATGCAACTGGCAGATGACTTAAGGATGAAAAATGAGCACCGTGGTAGTTGTGGGGGGCTCAAGAGCGAAAGAGGGAGCTCACAGCTGAACCAGAGAGAAAGAACAGGGCTGTGCTGCCACCATGTCCACGGGCTTGGCTCGGGCTCTGTCCCAGGCATCGTGCAGGGATTAGTCATTTTGTCTTCTCAGCAATCCTGTAAGGTAGGCATTGTTGTTATCCCCACTTTACAGAAGCAAAAACTAAGGCTGAGCGAAGATAAGCCAGGCCATATAGAGTGGAGTGGCAGAGCCAAGATTTGAATGCAGTTCTCTCTGTCTCCAGAGATGAGCTATCCACACTATAGTATAATGCTGCCTTTTCATGTATACTTTCTTTCCTTGGTTCTTTTTTTGCTCTGCTTGCTTTCTTTCTAACCTTCTAGTGTTAACTGAGCACCTAGTAAGTACCAAACACCATGATATCTCTTGGGGAGACAGAAGCAGCGCAGACAGGCGAGGTCTCTGCCACCAATAAAAGTCGTAGAAATGATGGAATGAATGAAATGGACACACTGTCTCCTTTATCCTCTTCCCACGAACCTGGGGTGGGCAGAGATCTTCCCCGCTGTAGAGTCAGAGACAAGGCTGTCTTGAGGGGAGCAGTGTGGCATGATCACAGTGGCCTTCAGTGGCGGTGCTCTGCCAATGCTGCCATCTTTTCTCTTGATGATGCTACTTAGATCCGTGGCCTGTCCAGAGGGCCCGATGGTGGCCGGCTGCCACAGAGCACCAGGAGCTGGGCGCACGATTGCCTCCTCCCAGGTTCTGTGTTGTAGCAGCAGGGGCTGGGAGAGCCTGAAGTCCCTTCTTTCTGGGCTGAGGCTCCTGCCCTCTCGGGAAGGGTGGGTAGGTGGAGCCCACCTGAAGGCTGCTGACCTGTGTGTGGTGGAAATCCTGGGAGGATGGATGCCTCCTAATCTCTGCCTTCAGCTCTGACAATATCAAGTTTTGGGGAATATTCCCTGAAAGTCTCTCATGCCTCCAAGCTTTCCTTCACTTGATACTCCTTTGCTTTTTATTCCACTACGTGAGGCCCTCCCCTTTTGTGATTCACCTAGAACATCACCTCCTCCAGGAAGCCTTCTTTGACTCACAGGCTGTGTTGGATGGCAACCTCTCATGTATGCCCAGCGCTCTGCAGATTGTGTTGTAATTCATGGCTTACTTGTCTGTTTTCCTCAGGTATGTGTGACTGGGCAAGGATGAGCTCTATGCTGTGAACACAGTAGGTCCTCAAAGGGTGTTTGACGAGCTCCTCGGTGGCCGAGTGGCTGAGACATTGTTTTCATCTCTGTCCATTTTTCCCTTTCCAATCTTTCTTCCACCTGACTCATATCTCTGCCCACCTCCCTCTTCTCATCATTGAATGTTACTGGAGGGCAGAGGCTGAACCTGGACTATTCCCTAAGCCACCAGCAGCGAATGACACAGCCAGTCTTCCTCCCACCTGGTGGAGATTTCGAACCTCAGCCTGTTTGCAGGGGTGGGGACTGGCAATAATGGGGTGGGGAGGCGAGGTGAGGAGGGTTACTTGATGCAGGGCAGCAAAGGCTTGGGGAATTTAAGCACACGCCATGCAGACGATGCAGTGGAGACCGGGCCTGAGATGCTGTCATCTGGGCTGGCTGCCATGGAAAGGTCAAAGGTCCAGCTGGAGAAAGGCAGCCAGGGCGGGCTCTGAAAACAGTGCACACTGGGAGGAGGAGCTCGAACCTGCATTGCCCCAAACAGGTACATGCAGTCGTGTCGTACGAAAGAGCTTTGGTAGTGTAGACAACCTTCTACAGCCCCAGAGCACTCAGGGATGTTTGCTCTCATCTCACCTCCCTGCTCTCACAAGCGCATGCACACCTGGACCCAGGAGGGCCTCTAAGCGCTGTGCACACAGCCTGCATTTGATGCACCTTCGTGGCTAGAAAGAACGCACCAATGTCATGCCTGCAGGGGTCACTGAAATACATTTTATCAGTGGGGAAAGTGAGGCTCCAGTTGGCCTTCACTCAGAAGCGATGGTGAACAACTCTTTGGCGATCAGCAGAGGTAAACTCCTACGTTACCCCTCCCCAGACCCTATCCCAGCCCCCTCTGCCATCCCTCCACCTCCCTCCTACCACCACCTCCCTGGCAGTTTGAAGTTTGATTCCAAATTTCATCCCTGCGACCAACCCCAGACAGAAACCTTGTCTCATAGGCAGCATGTGTGAGCAGCTGGCCAGAACTCACAAGCACTGAGAAAAAGCCCCCACATATTTCTGTAAACCAACACAGCCGGTCAGTTCTGGCTGAGAAGTTCAGAGGCCTCTCCCTAAAGAAATTGACCAGTAGTCATTCCCATCTCATGGGAATCCTGTGTTCATGGGACCTCCCCCCGCCCCTAAATAAAAGCCCTGAGAAGGTCCAAGCCTAAGCCGCTTGCATGAGAAACCTGCAGGCGTGGAGACCAACTTCTCTGCCTTCACACATAGGGCGGGTCCTTGCCAAGTCCCAGCCATGCACCTTGGACTTCACATCGTCCTTATTTCCAAGGGTTTGCTGACTTCTCTTTCCTCCCCCTCCCTTTCCCTGATGGCTGATGCTTCTCTTGACACCTCTGAACCTGAATCTTCACACCACAGAAACTGTCCTAGTCATCAGCAGATGGAAATAACTTTTCACGACGGCTCCTCTGATGTTGCCATCTTTTGTGTTGATCAAAACAACAAAACGAATCAGACTCTCGGCATCTGATTGAAGCCTAATTGGAAATCCAAAGTGGCACTAAATGTTATGGTCTAAATAAAACACATTCAATTACCTACACTCAGCACAGGGAGCACCAGGCAGAGCTCCGGGAAGGAGATAAAAAGCAGGCTGGAGAGTTCCAGGGTGTCACTACGGGGCCCCCGACATTTGGCTGGATAAGACTCAAGATGGTGCATACGAGACACTTTCTTGAGCCTAAGAACCCCTGGTTAGGGCCAGTGATTGAGCTGATCCGGGTTTACAGGGCTCACACTTGAAATAGCACCAGGGAGGCTGAAGCAGGGGGCTTCGGTGCAACACCTCCCAGGTGTTCTGCACCTGCCCTCTGTGCAAAGGTTTTTCCTTTGCCAGGCAGGTGGAGCTGTGGATAGGGCAGGCGATTGATTGTACGGGTGAGTCAGGACGTCACCTGCTGGGGTCCCTGGTGGGCTGCCTTGGTGGTGGGGGACAGCGGGCAGTGCAGGAGCTTTGCAACCACACAGATCTGCACCTCACTCCCGGCTCTGCCTCCTGACAGTTGCAGGAACGCCTTGTCCCTTGCTGCACCTGGACCCCCCTCATTTGTCAAAAGCAGGTGATAACACCTGTCTTTCCAGGTTGTTGTAAGAGGGAGAGGGAGGTGCCCACGAGGTGCCTGGCTGCTGCAGAGGATGAAGGGCAGCAGTGACTTCCTAGGGCGTGTTGCTTTTTCTCCCTCTGCTCTGACCACCAGAAGCATTTCTCTGTCTGCGAAGGGCCCAGGGCAGCACTTGCTTTCCTTCATTGGTTTTTAAAACAAACAGTGCACTGCACCCCTCTCCTTGAAGGTGTCAAGTGAGGAGGTACGGAGACGGTGATGGTCTCCTGGAACCTTGAAAGCTGCCCTTTGAGCCCTTTTCCTAATTTGGAGCCAGGTAAGGGGAGAGCAGGAGGGGAGTCGCCGTTTACAGCCAGACGGCAGCCAGGGGGCGCTGTCTCAGGAAGCCCAGGGAGGTGTGGATTTGGCTTCAGAAGTGTGGGGTGGAGTCTTCCTCGCCCAGCTGTGGGACAGCTTTGTGGCCCTGGGCAAATTACTTAGCCAGATTGAATTTCAGGGCTCTTATCTATAAGCAAGGCAAGGATAATAATATTTATCTCCCAGACTTGTTTCATTAGCTGCGGTCATGTTTGAAAACTAAAATAAGAAAAACACGACATAAATATTAGTTAGATTTCAACACGTCTCAAATAAGGAAGAGCTGAGAGGCAAGGCAGGGCAGGTCAGTTTTCTTTTTCAGGTGTGGCTCTGTGCAGAGCATGTCTGTAGGGTTTGGCCTGGTGATGAAGCACAGGGACCCAACCATAAAAATATAATTACTGCTACTAACATTCATTAAGCAGGGAGTATGTGCCAGGTACTGTTCAGGGTGCTTTTGATGTATTAATTTATCTAATATAATCCTCAAGCAGATGCCATAATTATTCCCATTTTACAGACAAGGTAACTGGAGCACAGAGAAGTAGAACAACTTGCCCAAGGTAACACAGCGGTAAGTGGTGGAGCCAGGACTTGAACCTAGGTGTTTTTTTTTTTTTTTGAGCTTTTGTCACTTTATTGTTAACCAATGAATATTATCTAAAATTAGAGATGTAACTGTAACTTAATAGTACAACACAAAATTATGCTAATGGCAAAAGCCTACTGGAATTTATCAAATACTCATTAGTGTATTTTTACATTGCTATATATGAACATGTGCTCTCAACTGCTAATGATAAAAGTTATAACTGGTTTAATCCCTATGAAGACCCATATTGCAAATGGTTGTTATTGTTTAGAAAAATTCACATAGTTTTAAAAATGGATTAAATCCATTTTAATCCTAATCTACAGATTTATAAACAGCAAATATAACTGGTGATTTTTCAACACTGTATCAAACTGATGTAGCAATGGTAGTGCACAGAACTCAAAATGAAGACAATTAATAAAAATCCAATGGAAATCCAGATTTTCACTTATTATGGCAATTGTTTTAAGGTGAACACTTACGTTTCAAAGTATTAGGAGAGACTCTAGAACTGTTAGGGAGACTCTAGAACTCTTCATGGCTGTCAGAAAACTACTCATAGTCAGTCACCGTCTGCTTCTTCATGTGAGGCTTGGTGCACTCTCCCTTCCCTGAGGAGGAGTCACTTCCCCCTCAGATCTCTCCTCTTCTGTAAAATAAAGGGCTGCTATTCACTAGATAATCTCTGAGTCTCAACCAGCTCTGGGCCATTGTGTTAGGGAAAGGGTGAGTCCTCTGTCTCAGTGACCCCAAGTATCGCAGGAACAAGAATAAGTCCCTTTCTGGTGGCATGAGTTACTTCAATCATTGAACACATTGTACATTTCTTCTACAGCACTGCTCTGATGTATAGATAAATAACCTTCTCTTGTTGTTTATCTGGTTATTTATCTATAGCTCATTCCTCCCCTCCAGAAAGTGGCAGCCCTGAGGGCAGAGGTTCTATTTTATTTATCTCTATGCAAAAACACACTTAATAGTGCTGTTGTTGCATTGAAAACAACAAAAAGAAAAAGAAGGTACCTATCTTCAGGGCAGCCCTATTTATAAGATCTTTGCAGGACTATGACTTAGAAAGACAGCCCTATCTATATCTGCATATGCAAATAACTTGTCAGCAGACAGCTCTATGCATTATACATGGTAGACACTTAATGGTCTGTTGAATGAATGAGTCTGTGTATGCAAATGATATGCAATGATATGCAAATCTCCCCCATTTTAATTTGACCCTTGGGAACATCTTCAGGGACTCTCTTGGGCCTGGGGCTGTTTTTAATTTTTTTTTTTTTTAATTAAAAATTTTCAAATACAACCAGTGTTCTTTCTTGCCTGGGCTAAGTGAAACTTGTCAAGTTGGGGAAAGGAATACTGGGCTGGACCAGGTTAATCAGGATTTACCTGGGTTCTCCTGGTAATTCAGATGGTGACCTGTGCAAGTGACTCCCCTCTCTGGGCATAAGTTTCCCCATATTTAAAAGAATGGGGAAGGGTAGGTTTCATTCTGGCATTGAGACCGTAGGATCTCCCACCTCCCAGTCACAGGAACATCACTTGGGGCAGACTGTCAGCCTTCAGTAGTAGAAAGAGAAATCAAATCCCTGGCCAAGGATTAGAGACTGTCCAGCCCCTCTGCCCATTTATAGAAATGAAGCAGTTGGCACCACTTCTTCCTGCCTGGGCATTGTATTCAATCATTTCTTTCCAAACCAAAGGATTTTAATATACGAGGCTGGAGTTTTCTCTCTTAAATACAACAAACCAAGCGTCTGATTAACAGGGTGGGTTTGCATTTCCTTTCCCTCATGTGAAAATATTTACAAAAAGTGCTCCAATGAGAATATTAATGGCCAAGGAATCAGCTCCCTGGCAGCCTCTTTGTTCTTTGACATTTGAAATGGGGGAAAGAAAGAAGGGAAATCAAAACACAAGCTTGAGGTGGTCACTGTTCCCTTCATCCGTGCCCCCCCAGGAGACAGGATTCTGCCATTCCTTTGGGAAAGGCACTCATGTGAGCACACTCAGCTCTTGGGCCACGCTGGGATCCCTGGTCCTTAACCAGAAACACATGTGCATCAAAGGCTTGGATTGAAAGTGACACATTTTAAAACAAAAGTGCAGCAGCAATTCGCTTATCCTCACTTTCCTAATCCTCAAACTCTGTAATTCTCCCCAAAGTCCCTCAGGCTCAACTCTCGCCCCTGCTCTCTTGCATTCTCTCCCCTAGTGGCTCAGCCCAGGCCTCCAGCCGGGGCAGAAGGGAGGTCTCCTGTTACTGAGACTTCACCCGCCTTGTAAAAATACACCTTGGCATGCTCCGCCTGCGCCCTGGGAAGTCTTATCGCCTGGACTAAACAAATGTGCACAATCAAAATAACAGTCTGAGATGTCAAAATAAATGAGCAGGGGACATCTGGAAGTGCGGTTCCCCGTGTTTTTTCTTTCCCTCCCCCAAGGTCTGTAGGTGTCTGAGGGGCCTGGCAGTTCAGTAGCTTTGGCTGCAGGTAGAAGACTTACTACCCCGTGCATCACAATAGCCACTTTGAAAAGAGTTCTTCCTTTTGGCCCAAGATCCAGGTTAGTACTTGATAGGAAACCAGAATTAGTTCTTAGGTGAAGCCCGCTGGACACTGCTGGATGGCATGCTAGAGGGCTGGCCTGTCCTTCTATCCTGTCCCTGGTGCAGGGGCAGGGTCTTCAACCAATGCAGGGAACTTCCGCTTTTAAGACCTTCAGGGGAGGGTGGCTTTAATCTTTCAAAGTAATTTTGTTTCTGATAACTCCAGGCCAACTCTCTTAAAATACTTAAGCCAAGGGTTGTTAAAAAGTCAGTTTCCTGTATTCCCTGGGGATGAGGTCCCATTGCCCTACATACTGAAGCTGAGTCTCGGAGGAGACCGACTCCTGGGCAGCCAACACAGTACTGCCGCACGAAGAGCCCAGAGAGCCCTTGCATGCCCAGGGTGGGGCAATTTCTAGGCAGTGGGCCCCTGCTTCTGTTGGATTCCTGCAGAGGCTTTCCAGAAGCACTCTCAGGGCCTGCAGGCCTTTGATGTGGACCTCACTTGGGACTGACACAACCTTCAGCAAATCAACAGCAAGCTTTAAAGCTACTGGGGCTTCCTCATGCGTTTTGGGAAGTCAAGCCAGTTCTGATTACTCTGGAGCTGCGTGCTGGGTGGGGTACAATGAGGACAGCAGCAGCTAAACGGGATGCCCTCGGGGCCTCATCTTCCGCATCTGGGGTCAGAATGGGTGATCTCTGCAGGCCTTGCTGGCTCTGATGCTCTGTGGTTCCATGACTCCAGCAGATGAGGAAACGTGTCCAAGCTTTGGTCCTTAAAGTGTGCTCACGGAGCACATGCATCAGAATCTGTGGGTGGTGGGCAGCAGAGTGATGAAGAGGCAAGTAGAAGAGACAGCTGACTGTGTGACAGCCAAGGCCAAGTCATAACAAGGCAATGTAGTTTCTACCTTATTTATGGAAGTGTTCACTCTTGGTGGCCTGAGCTGCCATGCTCAAGAAGTCTGACTGTCTTGGATGCCACCATGCTGTAAGGAAGCCCAATACACATGGAGAGGCTTTGTCTGAGGCACTCTGGCCAACAGTCCTGGCTGATCCCAGATTCTAGTTCCCAGGTGCCAGTTATGTGGGAGGAGAAGCTTCCAGATGATTCCAGCCCCTAGTCATTCTGGTCACCCCCAGCCATTCACATCATCCCTGCAGATGTCATAGGACAGAGATGAGCTATCTTTGGTGCACCCTATCTGAATCCCTGGCTTACACAGTCTGTGACCATAATAAAATTTTTTAATACTCCTAAATTTGAGGGTGGTTTGTTACATAGCGATAAATAACCAGAATAGTATGCCAACTACTGGCACACATAGAGCACTCAGAACTGGGGTCTGAGCATGTGCTACCTGGAGAACGCAGCCTCATCTTTTGCAGTGAACTTGAGACTTGGTTACTTACCCAGAGGGGTCAGAAATAAAAAGCCCCACGGCTAGTCCCCTTCTGGCCCGGGGTCCATACATGCAGCTGGACAGGGCCCAGAGGGCTTGGGGGATGGCCAGGGCTCAGGATCCCCCTCCCTTTTCTCCACAGATGCCTGCTATACTGGCCTCCTGGGCCTCACACATGGGCCAGTGGCTGCCTCCGAGTGTGTTGAAGGGAGCGGGACTGTTTAGTCTGCTGGGCACATTCCTGGATTTTTAAAATAAATAGCAGATTATGAACAACTCAGCCCAATGCTGTCATCTGGCCAGGAGAGGGGCTTCTGAGGCACCTTTGAGAGGGAGCAGCAGGAATGATAGGTTGGAGTCCACTGCCTGAAACTGGGAATTCTGTCCTAGCCATAATTTATAGCGGAGATGTTTCTAGCCCTTTCTGAAGTCCTAGGAAGTTCTACTACTACTACTACTACTAATCACCACCACTTATCAAAGGCACTGACTGCGTGTCACGGCATTAGGTAATTTATGTATATTCTCCCAATTCTCACAATAGTTAATATTGTTAGGCTCATTATACAGATGAAGAAACTGAGGCTTAGAGAAGTTAAATAATTTTCTCTCAAAATCAGATACCTAACACGTGGCTGTGGAAGGGAAGTCACTCTGACTCCCATGCCAGCTCGTAACAACTATGCCATTTTGCCTCCCTAATCCTTGACATAGAGAGCAGAATCCACGCCCCCCACCCACTCTAAACACACACACCCGTCGCCAGCCCTTCAGCTGCTCCTGAGGCCCCTTCCAGCCTGCACAGAGCCATTCTCCACCGTGACTCCCTTTTTCCATTTCACCCTTCGCTGGATCATTTTATGCCTCTATTCCCTCTGCTAATTCAAACTAATTAAAGTATAAAATGGAATAATTGCTTCCATCCCTATACTCTTTTCCCATCCACCCTGAGTATAGTCATATTCCCTTTATGGGAGTGGCCGGCCTGACAAGTTGGGTGGAAACTGGGGCTATCAAGTTTCTTTTCATCTTGTTGCTTGGCTTTTCACTTGGCTCGTAGCCTGACTTCCCCTGGACTCACTGTCTGACTTCCATTAGACACCAAGGATACGGGAGTAACTTGCATTCACGCCCATAACATCTGCTGAGTCACTGCTGATGAAGCTGGGGCGGCCTTTCCAGGGAAGAGCCAGGCGTCCTCTCTGTGGAGCACCCGGGCAATTAACAGGATTGGGGAATCGGTTCCCAAATTTCCCCCTGGGACCGGCCAGTCTTAAGATCTATTAACAGCACATTAATATTGACTTGTTAGGCAGTGACACTAATGACCCAACACTTCTTACTAGTCCTATTTCTTAATTACATTTAATTAATTAATTGAGAGAGAGAGGAGAGACAGAGAGAGAGGAGAGGTAGAGAACACACAAGTGCTACGTTGGACATGTTGGATTGTTCTAGCTCTCTGGGGAGATGAAAACCTTTGAAAGCAGAACGTGAGACCAGAACTTGGTTCTCCTCTAGCAGTGTATTCTCTCTCATGGCCCCGAGGATATTATAGGTACCATGTTTTAGGGGAAGGGAGGAGGGACAGAGAGACAAGGGCTGGGGACAGGGTGGAAGGTAGGAATGACAGTGGGCTGCCCAGAGATTTGTAACCAAGAGAAGCGATGGGAAGCCCCATTCCCATGATGGCTTCTAAGATCTTAGAATTTTTTGAGAACCGCAAAGTCTTATATCACTGCCTCAAAGAGGAATACAGACAGTTCCCAACTTCTGATGGTGCGACTTAGGATTTTTGACTGTAAGATGGTGTAAAAGCGATTCGCATTTAGTACAAATCACACTTCGAGTAACCATACAACCATTCTGCTTTTCATCTTCAGTACAGTCTTCAATAAATTGCATGAGATATTCAACACTTCATTATAACATCGGCTTTGTGTTAGAGGATTTTGCCCAATTGTAGGCTACTGTAAGTTTTCTGAGCATGTTTGGGGTAGGCGAGGCTAAGCTATGATGTTCAGTAGGTTAGGTGTGGTGAATGCATTTTCAATTTAGGATGGGTTTATGGGGATGTAACCACACTGTAAGTCGAGCAGCATCTGCACAGTTACCCATAACCAAACCAGCATTCTTACTCTCTCTAGAGTGTTCACCCTTCGGGAAAGAAGCTCATCTGAACACACATAGCCTCACAAATCTCCCCTTCAGAAAGTTCTTCTTTGGGTCTAACCTCAAGCCCATCATATAATACTTTGAATGTTATCTTCTGGAGAGAGAGAGGAGTCCCCAGTCTCTTTAAATCCGAAAGTTAGATTTATCATTTCCATCTTTAAAGGTGGGGAAACTAAGGCCCTGAGAAGTAGAGGGCTCAGTTCACCCAGGGAGTCAGAGGTGGGGCCAGGCTGAGAACATGGGGCTCCTGGGGCCTGCCGGCTGGGCCCAGTGTCCTCCTTATTCTCCTCCTCATCAATACTCACAGTCTGCACTCCTGAGTAAAGGAATCGTATCGTGTGAGAACTGGAAGAGGCCCTGTGGAATCTCAGCGACCAGTGTTTACGTGGCGTATGAGGCAGTATAATAAGAAATCTCCCATTTATCGTCTCAGCTGAGCCTCACGTTGAGACACGCTGAGGTTAAGTGATTTGTCCAAGGCCACTCAAATACATGGGATGGGGGGATGGGAGCCCAATCAGAGCTTCGGACTCCAGAGACAAGCCTGTTATCCGATGCAACTCCTCTACTCTGTAAAGCAGGAACTGAAACTAGGAGAGGGTCATACTACTAATTATAGCAAAAGCTGGACTAGCACCCAGGACATCTGACTTCATTTCACTGATTGTTCTCCTGCCACACATTCAACTGCTTCCTCTATGAGACCGAGCTGTCTGGGAATACTCAACTCACAGCCGGCCTCAGACAGATGGGCCTTCTGAGCTGTTCTTGGCCCTCATCCCTGGACCCAGCTCCTGGTGAAGTCACCTGGCTACCTATTTCTACACAATTTACGGCTCTCCAGGTGACAGGCCTCAGAGCTCCATCACAAATCCCCCATAGACTCTGCCTCCTGACTGCAGCTCCTCCTGGTACAGGGAGCTCCCCCTACCAATATTTCACTTAAGCAGAGACAGCCCTGTGGCATTAAAAAACCCAAATTCTTCCTATATCTGTTCGTCTTGTCTGGCTACTGCTAAAGCTGTCTGTTTGGTGCCAACTGTAACAAGAACTGGGCACCTGAAACAAAAGATGAGGACAAAGGAGAGAATATTTACAAATAAGCTAAATATTTTTAGCTGGTTGGGCCAGGGCTGATGCTCTCAGAGATGGCATCAGATTTGGATCCAGGAGGTCACTACGTTCCCTGAGGCCCACTCAACAGCCCCCAGCCCTGATCCAGCCCCTCTTCTTTGGCCACATTTTGAAGCACCCCATTTGAGAATGAGACACAAAACCAAAAGATGAGCAATGGCACCTTCTGAGTTCCACTAAGATCTCAGTGGTCACTTCTCTTTTTCCACTTCACTGGGCTCAGAGAACCCAAGTAAGAGCTCTTACCTAGAGCTGCCTGTCTGGTCATCAGCTATACACAGCATCTCTCGACAATATCCCATCAAATGTGGGTCTGTTCAGTCCCCCTCATCATCCTTTTATCCACCTATATAGGTTGCCAGCTACCCATCCACCCTTCTGTCTGTTATCTGGGTCTGGAATGGTGTTCACCAAACGTTAACATGGAGTTTACATTTTGGGTAGTGAGACTTGGTGACTTGTTGCTATTTTCTTTCTTGTATGTATTGCTTGAATTTGTATGGTGAACATCTACCATTTTTATTAAAAAAATAAATTTTTGTCTTAAAAGCAAAGAATAGGAAGAAAAGGCAGAGCATTCATAGAATTCAATCTGCTGTTAAAGAGATATCTGGGCACATGTCCCTCTCCCTTGTTATTAATAGGCTGTAATCAACTTAAGGATGCTGACCAAGGCCCATTCATTTTGATGATTTCCCAGTACTTAGTTCCTAGGAAATACGCACCCAGTAATGGTTCTCTTTAGGCCCACTGACTGTTTTATTGGAATAATAGGCCAGAGTTTATTTCTAAGACTGTCTTGCCCACTCTCATGTAGTCACATTCTCCTCCAACTCCACCAAGTTCCCATCTGGACGTGTTTATGCCTCCACTGCAGAGGCCACATGAAAGAAGGTGCAAAAGACAGGTGGGTTCAAGAGGATCTGGGTGTAATTTGCATGCAATTAGCATATGATTTGTGTCATCTGTGCTCCAGAAGTAATTTTCAAGTTAGAACTGCATCACTGCTTCCCTTAATGCCGGCCTGTGCCCACTCACCTCTTCCTTCCTCCTTCCTCCCATCTCTCATCTTCTAACTCAGACTCCTTACGTTCAAAAAGCAAGGAGGTAAAGAGAGCTCTGGGAAGGGTGACACTGTTGGAGGATGCCCGGACTCCTTGCAGGACACTCTGAGAATGACACATGAGCCAGGGTGCCTTGCAAAAGGTCTCAGGTGCTCCAGCCCCACCAGCATCCTTCTCTAGCCTTCTCTAGTCAGCGATCTCAGCTGCTGAGACAGACTCACTATTCTTTTTCTCTTCTTCAGCTTTTATCTTACTTGCCCTGTTCAGAAAAACGACAAGACCACTGCTGCTGCTGAGCCACGGTTAACCGAGTGAATGAATGAAGCAGCAGCCTCTGCTGAGGTCTTTGCTTAGCTTTCTGGATCTCCATTGATCTCACGGGTTCCCTCCTGTCTCCCCTGCTTCTCTCTCCTGTCACCGCAGCTCTCTGCATTTGCCTTCTCTGCTCACACGTATTCAGAGGAAATATAATCTGGGGGAATAACGCTGCATCCATCCGGGAGGGTGGGGAACTTGCCCAGTTGTTACCCAGCAGAGGGCAGAGGTCGAGTTCACAGGGCTCCCCATCTATACAGGCATAGTCTCAGCTTCCCAGAGCTGACCAGCTTCTCTCCTGCACCAGTCTTAAGACTCAGGCTAAGATTTTTATCTCCTTTTGGGGCCCTATCTTGGGTCTGTCTCTCCCAGGAGTGGGCCGAGCCTGGAGGCCCGGATTATTTACACCTCTTTGGCTCCCTTGAGCAGCAGACTCTGTGGGCCCGAGAGCAGTAAATCTACCTCCTAATCACACCAAGCTGCTCCATGCAGTCTGGCCCGTTCTTGCAGAGCTGTTCATCAACTTGCTGAGACAGGGGCTGTGGCCTAAAGAGAAGCCTCCGGGAAGTGGCTGGCCCCCGACTGCTGCTTTCTGGCTCCCTGCAAAAGCCAACGAGGACTCTGCCTCTCTCAGGACCCCTAAGCTGCAGGCCAGAGGTCTCTCTTGTTAGACTGAACAGCGTCTGAACAAAGGTGACAGATCATCGGAAGCTTCCTGGAGTTTGGGAAGAAGGGATGGGCGTCAACACTTACCTGCCTTTCAGACATGACATACAGGAAGCGCTGATCGATGGAGAAGGCCATGTCCCGGAGGATGGGGCTCCCGTCTTTGAGCACGGAGACCATCTCATACTGGACCCCACCATGGGGAGGACCATCGGCCCGAATCTGCAAAAGAGAATCAAGGATGTCCTTAGCATCTGCATTCAATGTTCCCTTGTGGGCTGCCTGCCTCCGCCTAGAGCAGGGAGCTTACGGAAGACAATAGCAATCCTCCAGTTGCTACTCCATACACAGAAGTGCCACTTAGTTCAAACAGCCCAGTTTCTACCGAGAGGAAGCTTTTCCCAAGCAGTCTAAGTGCTCTGGGTTTGTGATTTCTGGTTTATTTGTATGGGCATATGCCCTTAGGAACGATTTTGAATATCCCTATGTGGTTATTCTTGTGAGTGTCTACATATATTCACAGCACCATGTGATGTATATGTGTGCAAGCGAGTATGTGCTCATGCACTCTCCTTTGCTGTTGGGGTGGGGGAATCGGCATCTGTACACAGCATCCTCGCCTGTGGCAGGTGCAAGGCAATGGTGGACAATTACACAAACCGTCAAAAAGCTGGTCATCAAGAGATTTAAGATTTTCAGATCTCAGGAAGGTCTTTCTGTCCCTAAACATATGCCCTGCCTGTCTGCAAATGCACCCCGTGAGATGCGGTGAGCCAGGAAAATGGCTTAGACCCAGGAAAGTGAATCAGAAAGGACTTGGAAGCCCTCTAGTCCAGCGCTTCTCAGCCTTGGCTGCACGGTAGAATCATCTGGGGAGTTTTAAAATATATGAATGCCGGGGCTAGATCTATTAATCAGAATCTCCGTGGGTGGGGCCCAGACATCTTCTTCGGGTTTAAAAGCTCCCCAGGTGAATTTAATGAGCAGCCAGGGTCAAGAAGCAGCGACATAGTCCAGCAGTTCTCAAACCAGCGTGTCCTCAGAATCACCTGGAGGGCTTGGTGAAGTGCACTGCTGGGCCCACCCCCAGAATTTCTGATTCAGTGGGACGAGGCCTGAGAATGCACCTTTCTCACAAGTTCCTGGATGATGCTGTTGCTATTGGCCCAACGGTATGAGAAGTACGAATCTAGGCTAACCCCTATATTGAATACTGGCCTCAAAAAAAAGAGGTCCCTAAGGTCATACAAAAAGTGAGTGGCAAGGAGCCCTTGATCTGAATGTGCCTCACACCCAGTTTCTTGTTTCCAGCGTAGCAGCTGACTGTTGACCAATACTCACCACTCCAGCCTGTTTTCTTTGGCCCCTGCCCATCTACATGCCCTCTGGCTCAAGCCCAACCTCCTCCACGAAGACTTCCCCAATTAGAGACATTCCCCTTCTCTAATGGCTAATTAATTGCTCCCACTTTGATGCCTTTTTTTTTTTAACCAGACATTTTGTCCTAGGATTACAATCAATGGATTTGCTCATTGTATATGTACTAGCTAACACGTATTGACTACCAACTCGCATTGTTCTCTAATTGCTTCAGATGTGCGTAAGTCCTGTCAACATTTTGAAGGCACGGATATGTTTTCCATTTATCTTATAACCCTCTGAGGACTATCACGGGCTGGGAACATGGCTGGGGATGGATAAAAGGGAATGCTTGAGAAAAGTGTGTTGAAAGAACGTGAACTGTGCACCAGCTGATAGTGAATCCTGGACTCTTTGGGGCTGAATCAAAGTGAGGCTAAAAGACATTTTCTCTGCAAGATTTTTAGATTAAGCCTCCTCTTCCCTCAAGTCCTTTGGATTCTCTCTTGTACTTCTAACCGTCTCCTCCTCTTCCCATCCCTCCCACCACACTGAGAATCCAGAGGGCAAGGCCCCATGACTTATTCATCCCCATCTCCAAGCTTGGTAGCGGATGTCACAATAAATGTGTAAGGATGGATGAACGGATGCATTTTCAGTTCTTACTGGCAGAGTGGGGAGGGACAACAGCATTATATATTGCAGAATTGGGGGAGTGGGATCAGGACTTCTGTTCCTATTTCTCTACCCTTCTGAGAATTTGCATACTTGAGAGTCCGAGACAGGGCATGGGCTGCACCTGTCAGGTTGGCCTGGACTAGGGGTGGGTGGGAAGCAGACCAGGAGCCCATTGCAAGGTGGGAAGCACTGGCCCTGGAGTTCTCAGTGGCAGACACAGCAGATTCCTGCCTGAGGCCCTTATGCCTAGACCCCAGGGTTGGAAACAGGGGGTTGGGGCCTAGAGGCTGGGATAGTGTGTTCTCCTCCTCACCTGCTTTGGCAGGTGACTTACGGGGCTTTGGGCTTGAAGTTGAGGAGGTAGCGTCAATGGAACCAAGTAACCTCTTCTCAGCCATCCTAGCCCTAGTCACTCCTCTTGTGGGCTGGCCTCTTCTCAATCCCCTGAGCTCCACGCTTGCCCTTTTTCTATCCAGCTTGTTGGCTTCCTGCTGTTCAAAGCTCTTGCCTTGTCTTCTGTCACTAAAGCCCCTCCTCCCAGGGATGAGGTCATGGGTCATTCTCATAGAGTGGAGGGAGACTCCAGGAGTCAATGATGATGTTATGGGGCTGAGGCTACTACCCTCCACCCAGAGCAATTCTGATTATGGGATTCAAGCAGAAGGAAGAACAAAGATCTCTATCTAGGAAACTACCCTACAATTGAAAAGCCTCCCCTTAACATTCAAAGCCCAGTTAATTCTCTTTTTAGGGGGACAGATGCAAATTTCTGTGAGACCCTTACAGAAATGCTTTGGCCTTTAGTCACAAAAGTTCTTGGGCCACTGCAGGAGGCAGAGGGAAGATGTGATTGCCATGACTTCAGTTTGGTTTGGCCTCACTTTTCTCTTTCCATAAAATGAGAGGTTCGGGCCCTGCTTCTTGTCTGAGTTGGAGCCATATTCCATCTCGGAAGGGAACATGTTTCAGTCCCTTTCCCACCCTGCCTGTGACAGCTGCTCCTCTCCAGGGAGACTTAAGTCTTCTTAAGGCACTGGCTCAGCCCTGGGAGTTGCAGAACCAGCCCCTCCCTCAGGCTTGCCCAGAGTGAACCAGGAGGCTGGCTAACTCCCTGCCAGTGGGAGCAGCTGCCCTCTCCCCAGCCTGGGCACTGGTGTGGATCCCAGAAAGGCCTGTACACAAAGTCAGAAGGGAGAATGAGCACCACAAGGTCCAGCCCTCCCCCTGTGGTCCCTAGGACCAGACAGCGCTCATGGCCGGATGAGAGCTGGGACTGAACCAAAGACAACGTGTCATCATCACACACTTTGCTGCCTTCAGTTCGGACCAGTCCCAGCCATTCACTTTTTACTGAATCAGAGACTTCATCAGAAGGGTTTTATTTTTTCCGTCTGCAACCTCAATCTTTTAATATACCAGTTGAAGCCAGAATCAAACCTACATGCCTCTCAAACATCACAGCTAAAACCAAACAAGAACAGAAAATGTTGTTGGTGCTGAACCTGAACTAAGCTATCCTACTTCACTGGGTCTAAATCCCTGCAAGGAAGGGCAGTATTGGCCAAGGAATCTGTGGTTCCTCACTCACCCTGTAATCTGTGCTGTCTGCCCTGAGCTTGCATAACCCTTCAAGATACCTGCAGGGGCCAGAAAATATGGAGAATGGAGGCCCAGGGGCCAGAGGGCCAAGGAGAAGGGGGCGGGAAGGCAACGGGGCAGCAGAGGCCTTTCCCCTCCCTCGGTCCCCTTCACTCCCTCCGGGCAACACCCCAGTGTGGGTAGAGGATAGGTCCGGGACCCAGGCATCCTGGGAGTCCCTTCTGACTCTGTTCTCACCTCAGCTTGGGTTCTGCCTGATGGCACACCTGCAGGTGAGGTGTTCCTCTGAGCTTGTTTTCCTCTCTGAACAACAGGAAGAAGCAATCGGCTCAGTGCACCTCACGGAGAATCACAGACTTATAAAAACCGCTGGAGCGGAAAGCGCTTTGGAGCTCCTCTTGTCTAAGCCCTGCCAGCTTGTCTAAGGCGGAGCTGGTTTGAGCCCCAGTCCCCCCAGTGTGTGGCGGGGGACAGCACGTGGCTGACGGAAAGAAGGCCCTGGGAGTGGCTGGAGAGAAGGGTCCTAGTGGGGTTCAAGCTGTGACTCTCCATCTTTCTCTGTCTTGAGTAGGAAGTTTAGGGTTTCAAAGTTGCCCTCCAGCCTTGTCAGACATAGGCTGCCTCATGGTGAGGGGATTGTTAAGGAGTCCCCAAAACAAAAGCCAACTGCTTGAGTCTAGTCTAGGTTGTCCCACACAGTGACAGCTCTCTTCAGCTTTCAAGCCTGTGTCTTCAGGGCCAGGCTTCAATGACCACAAGGACAACAGTAAACTGAAATAGGCCATGAATCCAGGCCAAGCCCAGGCTGCACAGGTCCCAGCGTCCAACCAGGCAGTGGAGGAGCCTGGAGATAGGGCAGAAGAGGGAGGTGACACGGACTGTGGAATGAGTCACTTGAGTGTGTGTTTCCCATTGGGCTCCTCATCTCCTGGGGAGGCTTGACTGCCATGGATATGCAGACACTGCTGGCGCCATTCCACTTGGACAAGGCTCACAAGGCAGGTAGCACAAGGACAGCCTGCTACTGAAGGTGGTGACAGTCTTTGCTGAGTGCCTAAACTATTGCACAAGGAGATTTCGGCTGCTCTAGTGAGAATTCCTGTTAGGAAGAGTCTTGACTACAGAATGGGTGACCACAGGAGAGTGGGTCTCCTTCTCAGGAGGATTTTAAACTCAAGATAACCTCTTTTGCCCCTTGGTTAAATGTGGCCCTGCCCGAAGGCAGTGGGAAACACTTGGTGAATTTTCAAAGGGCCCTGTTCCCCTAAAGAATTTCATGATAGCTACCACCTACACAGTTTTTACAGTGTGCTAGACTCTGTTAGGAGCACGTAACAAAAACTAACGCACTTAATCTTTACAAGTACCCAGAGGTAAATACTATTACTATTCCCATTTTACAGGTAAGAAACCGGAGGCACAGGGAAGTTAGGCAACTTTCCCAAGCCCACACAGCAGAAGAGCCACACCACTGGGATTCACACATAGAGCCCAGATTCTTAGCCACTTTGTGACACTCTTAAGAGAACAGGCTAACGGGCCAACATAGCTGTTCTGTGCAGCGGGACAGAGTAGACGGGTAGACTGAACGTCCAAACTCTCTTCTTATCCACTATTCCTCCTTCAGACCCCCAAGGTCAAAGTGGGGCAATCACCTATTTCCTGGGGGCAACAATAAACTCAGAACCTAATGTTGGGGGGCCTTAAACCCAGTTCATCAGGGCTGGCTTTGGGGCAGGAGTGTGCGAGGTAAAATTCAGGGGAGATTTACTGTCCGGCGATCCGTGAGTATGAAATAGTAACCCTATTAGTATCTTTCCTTTAAACCACAGCTACGTCTGTACAGAAATTAATGATGTCCTCTTTACTTGAACATCCAATTCAAATCAGCATATCCAATTAACTCACCTGCAGTCCCCTGCAAACTCCTTTTCCTGAGCATCAATTTCTTTTCTAGTTAGCCCTAAATTATGGAGCCCTTACTTGGGATTCAGTACTCTCATATCACTTTATTATTAGTAGTAGTAGTTGTAGCAGTAGTAGTATACACACACACACACACAGACACACACATATATATATATATATTGCAAGAGCTGAGGAAAAGCAGGAGAATTGGGACTCTTCTTTCCTCTAGGCAGGAAGAGATTGGTCTGAGAGGCATCACCACACCGGGGGAGGCACTGCATCATGTCTGTAGGGCTGGGATCTAATCCCAATTTTCTCATTAATTGGCTATGTGACTTCAGGCAAGTCACTTCACTTGTTTATGTAATAGTTTCTGTAGCTGCCAAATAAGGGTAGTAATTCTCATCCTTCCTAGCTGAAAAAGGATATTGTGAAAATGAAGTAAGTTATAACTCTATGAATTTCAGTACTGTCCAATATTCAATTATTACGTGCCTACCATGAGCTAAGCCTGCAGGAAGAGCTGGGGACACCGTGATAAATGATATCGGATCCCTTCAGGAAGCCTGGGGATGAGGAAATGGACAATTCAATTCTTATAGTCTTTTTTAGGGTCTTGATATGTTGCCCAGGCTGGTCTTGAATTCCTGGGCTCAAGCAATCCTTCTGCTTCTGCCTCCCGAGTAGCAAGAGCCACAGGTGCGTGCCACTATGCCTGGTTTAAGTCTGCACAAACACACAGGTCACCCCTGTGAGAAGAGAATGAATGGCATGGGACCCAGGGAGACCAGCCTGGGGGTGGGGCAGCAGCTCATCTGGCCTGAAGGAGGCCCTGACTGGAAGGCTTCCTGGAGGAGGCAATGCCTAAGCTGAAAGGCATGGGCGGAAATGTGAGTTCTTTGGAATATGTAAAGTGCAATGTGAATATAAAGGTGTTATTGTTATGTCTGAGCCCAGATTTCTTGGAAACTTGGTGTCTCAGACCTGAGCACTTGGAGAGGATGAGACTTTTGATACAGAGTTATTGAGGGCTCAACAGTAATTTCAGCAGGTCTCATCACTTTATGTCCTAAAATTCACTTTTGAAGGGGCCTTTCTCACTTGGTTCTAGCTCTGTTTGGGTCAGGACTCTGGCTTGCGTGGTGTATGACTGTACGTGTTGCATGTCAATGTGCGTGTGGTTTGTGTGTATCTGTGTGGTATGTGTTATATGTGTGTTATGTGCATGTGTGTTGTGGGCGTACGTATGTGCTGTGTATATGTGTGTGTGCATGTGTTTGGTGTGTATGTGTGTGGTATGTGCATGTATGTGGTGTGTGTGGTGTGTTTGTGTGTGGTGTGTGTATATGCTGTGTGTGCTATGTGCTCATGTGTATAGCGTGTGCCTGTGTGTGTTGTGTACTTGTGTGCACGTGTGTAGTGTGTGTGCATGTGTGTGGTGTGTGCACATGCATGGTATGTACATGTGTACAGGTGTGTGGTGTGTGTACATGCATGGGGTGTATGTGTGTTGCATGTGCACGCTGTAGTGTGTGCATCTGCACGTGCAGACCTTTAAAGGGGAAAGGTGGCGGAGGGCTGGCACTGCCCGTATTGAACCCTGCGCGAGTTACTGAGAGAGCGTATCTGCAGCTGTGCAGTTAGTGCTGTGAGAGCGAGGATTCAAGCTGAAGTTTATTTTTGTAGAGCTTCATGACCCGAATTATTTATAGATTGAAGTCTTTGGTAAATTCCGTCTCTGAGATTCTTCCTCCCTCTATCCTGCACATACATTCACACACACACACACACACACACACACACAGACACACACAGAGGCGGCAGCAGCAACTTCCAGGGTGCCTGTCGTTGGCCCTGCCTTCCGAGCCGTGCAAATCTTAGCTAAGCTTGCAGAGTCACAGCTCAGCAGGCCGAGGCTCCCTGGAGGACAGCTGGGAGCCTGGCCCTAAATGCTCGGATAATTGGAGAGGGCGCAGGAGCCTGGAAAACTTGGCCTGTGGGTTGCACTGAGCCAGGAGAGGAGAGGAATAGGGGAAACAGGGCCAAGGGTCTTTCCTGTCCTTGAAGAGGAAGGAGGTTGCTAAGACATGCTAGGCTTAGAGAATTCCTCTACTTCCACCCTACACACACACACACACACACACACACACACACAAACACACACACACACACACACATATACACCCTCCCCCTGACATGCAGATGCTTCCAGCACTGGTCCCCAGCGAGTTGTCGGTCAATCACCGGGGCTTTGACACTGCAGATTGACATTTCCATGTATAATTATTTCTATTTCTGTGCATGTTAAGAAACTACCCTAGATGTTCATTTGAGGGTGGGTGGGGCTAGCAGAGGGATGCCTGGGGCTAGAGATTCCTGGATTTCAGGGCTCCAGGTCATGAAGGTCTTTCTCCTGGAATGCAGGAAGGAGTGCCCAGAGGAATCACTTGTTCTCTGGACTTCTGCCTCTTGGGTCAGTCTGAAAATTAATAGCCTGGCTAGTGAGGACAGTGAAGGTAGTGAATATTTATTGATCACTTACTATGAGAAAGCTAAGTGTTCATGGGTTAGGTTAAAGAGAGTGGGTGGGGAGCTTCAGAGGCCAATTTTTCTTATCTAAATGTGGCTTCCCTGCTCCTCGTCGGCAGAGGGAGGATGAGGATGGCTTAGCATCTCTGATGCACACTGCTCATGGAACTGAGAGGAGTGGCCTCTGCGCCACACCTTTCTGTGGCCAATAACAGATTGCACTTCACAAAGGCACAGAGTGCCCCATCCCCGGGGCTTCTCCCTTTGCCACCCAGGAGTGAGTTACAGGAAGACCTAGAGACAACAAGAATCCAGATCTCTTGTTCTGCATCTGTCAGAGAGGGTTTTGAACTCTGAGGACAGGGAAGGGACAAGAGCTTATGCGAGGTGAATGATGTCGGGTGATTCAGGAACACAGGGCTGAGGACTTAGCTTAGCCCCACCTTTAAACGCTATTCCAGCTCTAGGCTTTAGGTTCTAGGCAGGTCAGGAGTCTCCAGGAACAAGACGAGGCTGCCAGGGACAGAGGAAGCACTCGATTGTTCTGGGAAACAATAAGATAAACACAGCAAGGGACAGCCGAAGCATTAAGCAGCTCTAGATGAAATCAAATCACGCAGCAGCAAAGCAATAATTCACACGGAGCACACAGAGTTGGGAGTGGGGAGCTAGAGGGGTGGTAGGAGGAATTAATAAAGAATAATGAGGAACTTCTGCCAAATCTAAATCTTTGTTTACCCAAAGTTCTGGAAATGTGGGGCACTCAGAATCTCCATTCAAGGCACTGCACACAGGTTCCTTCCCTGGAGTCGTCCTGGTTGTTTTCAGGAAAGAATGGAACCTCTTAAGCTTTTTGAACTGGGAACGATTTAGAGCCACCCTCTGGGGTCCATGTGGAGGGCGGTGCAGCCTCTCTGACCCAGCTCTGGAGCAGGCTGTGGTTAGAACGATGGCATTAGGGACACCAACAGGCAGGTTCACTACTTTATTATTATTATTATTATTATTATTGTTATTATTTATTTTTTTGAGACAGAGCCTCACTCTGTTGCCTGGGCTAGAGTGCCATGGTGTCAGCCTAGCTCACAGCAACCTCAAACTCCTGGGCTCAAGTGATTCTCCTGCCTCAGCCTCCCGAGTAGCTGAGACTACAGGCATGCACCACCATGCCCGGCTAATTTTTTCTATATATTTTTAGTTGGCCAATTAATTTCTTTCTATTTTTAGTAGAGATGGGGATCTCACTCTTGCTCAGGCCGGTTTTGAACTCCTGACCTTGAGCGATCTACCCACCTGGGCCTCCCAGAGTGCTAGGATTACAGGTGTGAGCCACCGCGCCCAGCCTAGGTTCACTGCTTTAGAAATGCCCCATCTCATTCCCCAAAACGGGTAGGAAAAAGAAACTAGCACTTCCTGGGACTGGATGGATATACATAAGTGCTTTCAAATAGCTTCTCTCTCTTTATTAATTTAGCTTGACATGTTTATTGAGCATCTATTCTATGTCAGTTGGTATGCAAAAGGTTGGGAATATAAAATAAATAATCTCTAAAGCTCTATAAGGTGGGCCTTCCCATCTTACAAAATAAGACATGTCAGGTGTCTACAGCACGATCACACGGCTGGCAAGCGGCAGAGTGAAAGTCAGAGCTGGGTCTGTCTGATGTGAAGCCTGTCTGTGCTCTTTCTCTTTCATTCTACCTCTCTCCAGGGCCTCGGTTTTCCCTGTGTCAAGCTGGAGGACGAGGCCTGCATTGGGACCAGAAACTGCATCTAAAAAGTGCTGGGTGCCTCTGGAACTAAGTCCTGGGGAACAGAATAGAATCCTACAGCTGTCCTCTCCAGTGTGACAAAGAAGGCCACCTGCAGTCAGGGGAAAAATAAAAAAGCCAAGGGTGGGGGGTGTTTAAGAAGGTTGTTACTCTCTTTAATTAACTCATTCTTTTCAATAACCTAAGATTGCCCTGCCTTTTATAATGTGGGACAGTAATCTTTGCCTTCATTAACGCCCAGAAAGGCATCTGCAGCTGTGGGGATGAGAAGGGACGTCTACAGCTTTGAGTCCCGCTATCTGACACTGGGCTTGCGCCTGAACGTAGGAGACTCCCTGAGAATTTAAAGGGAGAAGTCATTTAAAAAGCTCACGTGGCATGTGTATACCAGGGTGCAGAAGATGCGGGGTAACTGTGAGAAATGGAACCCACGTCCGTGCCACTGTAGCTCTCTCCCCGTTGCTAGCGGCTGGGTCTGAGTCTTTACTGCCTCTTATCTGTGCTACTGCAATAACCTGAGAAATCTCCCTGCCTCCAGCATATTTCTGCTCTAATCTATTCTACCAAGCACTGCCAGATTAATCTTCTTAAAACACTTGTTTGATCCTGCCTTTTCTGTATGCAAAATCCTTAAATTTCAGGTGTTTGTAATTTTCTTTCTCTTGCTTATCTTGGTCTCCTAATTTTTTTTTATGATGAACATGCACTACTTTTGGAATATTGAAAAAAAGGAAATCATCGCATGCATTTATGCATGTACACACATCACACCTTTAATCAGCCCCTTTGATAATTTAGAAGAGTTCACACTTCTCAGTTTGTTATTCAAGGGTCGACACGACCGTCTCACTATTTTCCAATTATGTCCTCAGCTTTTCGGTCTTCAATGACTTTACTTGACAATTTGTTCTACTTCCTAGATCCTAATGATCCTTCAAGGTCTAACTCAAATGCCACCTCCTCCATGACGCCTGCACGGATCCCTCCTTTGAACTTCCATAGCACCTTGTTGTCTCTTGGCACGGTTACTTGTGAATATATGCAGTTATCTTTCCGAAGATTATTAAGTTCCTAGGGAAGAGATTATGCTTTGTACAGCTTCATGTATCTTACAGCACTCAGTACTACTGTGCACATAGTAGGCTCTCAATAAACATGCTAATGGAATCAACAAGTCCTTGTTGCTGAGACCGGGCAGGAGTGGAACATTACTCACAGCTCACATTTATTTAACACCTATTATTCTTAGACATCATGCTAATGGCTTTGTACACATTTTCTCATTTAATCCTCATAACAACCTGACAAGGTACGCACTACTATTATCTCCATGTTAGAGATGAGAAACTGAGGCATAGTGGGGTGAGGGAACTTCCCCAAGATCATACTGCTAGTAGGCAAAGAGCCAGGATCTGAACTCGGTTGGGCCTTCATTTTTCTAGGCCTCTATTTTCCCATCTCTAGAAAAAAAAATGGGTAGGAGAAAGAGGGACTCTTGCTCCACACCACCCCACCTGCCCCAAATCTTCTGGAATCTGGCATGTCAACACACTATACACATTTGTTTCTGCTGAAATGATCTTTCTGGCTCCCCAGTCACCTGGTAAGAGTTCTTAAGGGGAAAGCAGTGTAAACACTCAAGGTGCTGCTTTGAAAAGAACTCCAGGACCACTAGGCTGGAGCCCTGCTGCCTCAAAGGCAGGCAGAAAGCCAGGACTGAGGTCACAAAGACGGGGTCAGAGTGTAAGAAGTGTAAGAAGAGGAGGGTGGAAGGAAGGTGACATCAGAAAGCCCCCATCTCCTACAGCCCCCAGCAGCCAGCCCAGGGGTACCGTGAGTGCTCTGGTCTGCCTGACTGCCTGGCAGGGCCCAACAGCAGAACAGACAGCTGGGGGAGGGTCTAGTTCTTTTAAAAGATTCTGTTTGAATAGCTATCGTCTTCACACCTTTCCCCATCTCCCCTCCCAGGAGAGGGGCTTTAATAATGAGCTGCTTCATGACAACAGGCCCCTAATTAATTCATTGCTATTCTTCTGGGGCCAGATAGTTCTAGTGAAGGTGGAGAGGGGAGCAGGGATCATCCAGATCTGCCAGGGATGCCTGCCTTGCTCCCTGCTGTCACTGCTCCGAGACCCTTCCCGGTCACCTTGTTCTCTCTTGCTGGACACCTGCTCGTCCTCGACGCCCACCCCTTCTTGCTCAGACGGCCCACAGCTGCAGGGCAGAGTGCCATCTCGCAGACTCTGTCGGTGCTGGCTACAGTACAGCAGGCGCCAGCATCTCGCTGGGGAGGGCAGTGGGGGAAGCAGGGCTTGGCCTCGTGAGGAACCAACTTTGTCCTGCCTTTTCCCTGAGCGTTAGTGGAATATCCGACGGGCTCAACAGTGGGTGAGGGAAGTGCAGCCTCCACTCGGCTCCTCAGGCCTCCCCAAATCCTCCCGACTCCTGAGAGGTTTCCGCCGCCCAGGATGCTGTGCTCCTGGACCTGGACAGCCACATGGCCGCGCCCAAGGACTGGCTGCAGAGGATGTGTCTACGGCCAGGGATGAGCTAGCTATCCTAGGGACAACACACAACAAAATAACCTTTAAAAAGTCCCCCCACTCCCAAAGCCAGATGGCACTGAGAGACCACAGGGATTAAAGATTGCTCTGGTCTTGTCTAGGTCTGCCAAGCCCCACAGTTCCAGCTCCCCTTCCAACGGGTGTTCACTGTCCGGTCAAGGCTGACGTCTTAGCTTTCTGGACGGCACTCAGCTGAGGGAGTTAATTCTCACTTTCCTCATCTACAGCACTGGTAAAAAACAAGATGCCAGCGTGACAAGGCTGTGGCGGGGACAATGAGATACGGAATGTGAAAGCATTCGGGAAACTGGAAAAGGATGCGTGAATGATTGATTTATCTCCGATCCATAGACTTGGGTGGGGCCAGATGGAGGAGGATAATCAGGCAGGGAGGGAATTCTTCAGAGGCTCATGGGGCCAATTGGTCCCCCCTCCCCCAACCCTGCTCTGGAGGAGGAGGAGGAAGAAGGGGTGGAGGGGCAGCAGGTGCAGGAGCCCTTTGCAAAGGCGGGAGCTCGCAGCCTGCTGGGGAAGGCAAGGAGGCCGCTCTCTGAGCGGGAGGAGGCGGCGTGGCTGGGGAGGGACACAGAGGGCTGAGGGCACTGGGCCGAAAGGATGGCAGCATTCTGACTCAGACCCTTTTCATTCTGTGAAAAAGAGAAAAGCGAGGGGGAGGCTCCGGTCCTTCACCCACAGAGAGAAGGCAGCTCAGGGCAAACCTATCCACGTCTAATCTGCTCCTTAAAAAGAGCTGGAAGGAGCTACAGCGCAGCTTTTGTGTAAAGTACTAAAGCATCCCCCCTCTGCCCCTCCCACACCCCCACTCCTCTAGCTTTTTTTTTCTCTTAAAAGAGCGCTCCATCTCTCCAGGGACTGGAATCATTAACTGAACAGCACTTTGCCTCTCATAGCTTTTGACAATTTGGCAGTGAGTTGGAAAGTACTAGAGAAGCTGCAAAGAAGCAGGGGGGAGGGTGGGACGGAGGGGGTGTGTCTGAGGACCGGCCTGGTGCGAGCCTGGCCCCCGGCCCAACACCTGGCTGTCCCGGAGATGCCCCTCCCTCCCTGCCCAGCTCTGTGGCTCAAGGGATGCTGGTCCCAGTGTCGGGAGGTGCCGTGGGGTGGGCAGGGAAGCACCACATGGCTTCCCGTCCTCACCCCCTTTTGCTGTCGCCTGGAGGCTGCCTGGGGCCAGCTGACAACCAATCTGGGCAAGGGATCCTTCCAGGAGAGGTGGGAGTTAATGCTCCTCATTCTACTTGACACTGGAACCTCCCGTGACAAGCAGTGAAGGGGCACCTGACGGGTGAGGTGTGGGTAACCCCAGGGGCTGGGTAAGGAGGGATGGGCCTAAATTATGACCTTCCAGGGCTGCAAGACCCAAGTCCTGGGCATTTCCTAAGAGGAGAGGAAGGTCGAGAGAAAGAAGGGTCATGAATTTCCCATTTGAGTTGTGGTACAAACAGATCAAAGGGAGAGAGAACTCTGGGGCCCCCCGAGACAACCTATGCTGGAATATCTCCAAAAATGGCTTTAGACAGTCCTGACCACTAGGAAGCAAATGACTTGGAGGGAATGTGTCAGAAGAGGCAACAGGTCCTCAGCCTCCCAGGAGAGGATGGCAGAACTCTTGCTCTTCCGTGCCTTCTCATGGCTTCTCTCCCACACTAAGAACCGAAACTTATTCAATCATCCTGGAGTGGGAGGGTAGTGACCATTTACTGAGCACACACTAAATGTTGGATATGGCACCAGGCACCTAACGTGAACTATCTACTTTAATTCTCCAAACCCATATCACTGATGAAGAAACTGGGGCTCAGAGAGGTTAGGTAGCTTGTCTTAGGTGACACAGCCAGCTAGCAGTAGAGAGGGATTTGAACATGAGTCAGTCTGATTATAAAATCTTTTATTAATCCATTTGTCTCTCTAAAATACATTCACCTTTGTCTTGTGTATAATGTTAACATCTTCCTGTCTGTCATTTTAATGTTCTTATTCTGCTGCCTGAGCTCTTATCTAAGTGCCAACATAAATTATAAATTCCCAGAGGTAGAAGTTGAATCCATATAGTTCATTTTATTCAACTTTTAGTAGAGTGCCAAGCACAACAGGGTGCTTAAAAAATTGCATTCTATCCTTGAATCAAGTGAGAGCTCCAGAAAGCCACAAGCATGGACCACAAAAGCTTAACCAGCCAGCTTCCCTTTCCTTAATGGCCTCGTGCGCTTGTTTTTTACTGTTTGTTACTGCATCAGAGTCACTCACTGGACGCTGATTGTTGCATGGATGCCACAGCCTTGGCGCTTTATCAGGAGTTAGTATCAGAAACTGCCATATGAAAGAAGCCTCTGATTTTAATGTCAAACTCGCGTCCTGGTTTCTGTACAAGATCTCACATGATAAATCACTTATAGAATGTAATGTCTGGGAAATGTCTGTCCTGAAAAATAGGGATGCTGCCTTCTAGCAGACAGCAGAGATTTCTAGCTCCTTTCATTTTTCTTTTGTGATTTGGCTGCCGGGACACTTAGGCCAAACCTGATGCTGAGTCCTGGCGCCTATGTTGACCTTCTTGGTAGCATATCTATTTCCATTCCTTTTGTGGCTTGGATTTTTTAGTTCCAACTCAGTCATGGTTACATATGTTTGCCAAATCTTTTATTATAAGTCACTTTAATTCCTTCTTTGGAAAGAAGTGAGATAGAATACATGCAAACAATCGTGCTCATATTTTTTCTTTGTACCCTACGAATTTGTACCCTGTTGTGTGTTGCCTTGATATATCCTCAGGTCTTTGTCCTGTGTGCATGTATCCTGTCCCTGCAGGCAGGAGTCGGCGCGTGGGTGTTTCTGAGTGAGGCTGGACTACTCTCAGGATGTTCTACGTATAAGTGAGGTGTTGGAAGATAGGGACGAGGTGGGTAGATACCCCTCAAAGCTTAGACCAAGTGGTTGCTTTGTACCCCACTGCACTGATAAAAGTCCACAGATTGGCTAGGTCTTAGCCCCTAATAATGCTCTGTACCTATTTGCAAAAAAAAAAAAAAAAAAAGAAATGAATGAATAAATTAATGAATGAACGCTTTTCTGAGCCAAGAGATTCTTCTCATAGGAGAGAGGGCAGGAGCTGTTTGGCGGAAAGCCCCATCGCCAGGCCACAGGGGAGACTCAAGATCCCTCGGGGCCCAGCGGAGTCCAAGCTCTTCAGCCATCCTCGTCCCCCAGCCAGGCAGAAAGAAACCATTGCTCACCTGTGCTGCGTGCTGCAAAACTGGGTCAGTGTGCTGGACACCGGGGGAAAGAGGGAAGGAAGTGGCAAGAAGGAAGAGAGAAGAGAAACCGAGATGCACCCTTCTGCCCCCTTTCTCTACTTGCCCCATGAAGGGAAAGTAACAGAAACACTAGCTCACAGGGGCTGTGTCCATCTGATCTGTCTGTCTGTCCATCTGTCTGTGTTCACCCATAACCTCCTTTTAACCCCCGCTTGCCTCCCTCCCTTCCTTGTCTCTCTCCTGTCAATCCCAAAGTCTCTGCCTGTCTGTTGTCTTTGTCTTTCTCTGTGCTGTCACTCTGTCACTCCTGTCTGTGTCTCTGTCTCTGTCTCTCTCTCTCACACACACGATCCCTCCCAGATCCCTGACAGAGAAGCTCTTCAGGGCCGTCTTTCTTCCCAACTGCCCCAGACTCCAGAGTCAGTTAGGAGCAGAAGACACCCACCCCAAGCACAGGGCACTCACTCCCACCTCCCACAGCTGCCTGTGTCCAAACCTGAACTTTACTTCTAATCCCAGTGGCCTTGTCGACATCGGTTGGGCTAATTTTTTTCTGTAATTAAAAGCCCCCCAACCCCTGCCATTCCATCGCTAATCCCAGATAATTAGCTCTCTGATTGCCAGTGCTGGGCAGGAAACCTCCTGTTTGGAGAGGGATTTTGGACAGACAGATTAGGCAAACACTGTGCAGGAAGCTGCACTGGGAAAACAGGCTGTTCTCAAAGTTTGTTGTTAAAAGAGATTTGTGGCGGGCAAAAGGGCCTGGTTCCCTCCAGGTGGTCTGAGCTGCCTCTGACCCTGTGGGGTTCTCCAACAAACAGGTCACTTTTCTTGGCTTTCGGGATCTTCCCTGTGGTGGGCTCTACCCCTGGCACACCAGGAGAGGGTATTCCCAGGGAGAGTGTCCCTTCCTGCTCACCGTGCTTGTCTGCGTGGGAGAGGGAAGGACAGCCCACAGGTGTCCACCCCTGCAGGCTGGCTGGGTGATGGTCAAAGGTTAATCAAACATGGCGGGTGACAGCAAAACCTCCCTGACTCCTATCAACCCAGGGAGTGGGAGAGATGCCAGAAAATGGGGAAATCCTTCTTCTATAGACTCCGGGGAGGACTCTTCAGAGCTGGCCGCCTGTTGTCCATAGAACAGGCATCGCATTGTCATCTGCTCTGCTAAAGGCATGCTCTGCTAATGACATTTTTGTTTGTTTGTTTCCACCACATAATTTTTCTTCTGTGATCTTCATGATCACCCTGTGGAGGCAGGTATCCTCTCCTGGAAGAGGAAACAGAGTCCTCAGGAGAGCATACAATTCCCTCAGATCACAAAGCAAACCGAGGCAGAGCTGAGGACACAGCACAAGGCCCCAGGCAAAGGGCTGTCCTCTGCTCTTTGCACAGTCCCTATTGTCTCCAGTTCCTAGCTCCTCTGTCAGGAGAGTTTGGGCATTTAGGATGTTGGAGTGATGGAAGATTTGGGGCAGCAGACATCCAAGGAGATTTAGCACTCTGCCGGCCAAGGGCCGGTCAACCCCTCTGTGCAGACTGAAAGTGCCCTGCTGCCGTGGTGGCCACCCAGACTTCTTGCTGCAGTGGAATGGAGCTGGCTCTCTCAGGCCCCTACCTAACTCGGGTGTGGCTGGGACTCTGATGCTCTTTCTCCTTCCTTCTGCACTACTTGGAGCAGAAGGAGATTCGTTGGAGATTAGTTCTCTCTGGTTCGCAGAGAGAAAGGGGCAGGACCTGAAGCTGGGGCTGGTGTGTGGGAGAACCTGCACTTCCAGAGGTGGGCTGGGGCTGTAGGCCCTATGGGCTGGCACTGGGGGATGCGGGGGGATCTGCCCAGCCTGCTGGCTGAGGCGCCTGGCTCTGCTCCCCACTGCGGCTCCTCCAATGAGCTCAGGGCACGGGGGAGGGAGCCAGGCCGTGGATGGATTCCAGATGGGCTATCAGGTTTGCCCACAGTCGACTGCAAGGCTCCCCTGGTCTTGGAGGCTCCCTGGGCTCTGATTCAGCTGTGCAGCAAAGGCCTGCTTTGGAATGCCAGTGAAACCCAACCCGTCTCTCCTGCCAGCCTCCCCCTCACTCCTTCTGCTACCAGAGATAGATAGCACATTTCTTCTCTGTCCCTTCTCTCCTTCATTAGCACAAAACTCCCTAGAAGTAGAAAGGGTTAGAGCTGGGAATCTGGCTGACAGCTGGGCCTCTGGCTCTGGAGCTTTGACCTATATCCCCCTGGGAAGAAGTAGCTGTATAAGGTTCTGGGTTTAAGTTCTGGATAATTGAGAACAAGGTGTCTGTACAGGGAGCCTGGGGGTAGGGAGCAGGGACTCCTTGTGTCCCTCTGGTCGCCAGATCTGTCTAGTTGGTGCTGATCCGGCATGGGAGGGAAGAGAGGAGAACACAGAACTAGGTAGAACAAGGCAGCTGATATCTGATAGCCCAATAGCATCTCCCTGTCGTGTGGCTTCCAGACTGGCAACAGCATCTCCTTCAGTCCTCCCAACAGGCTGGAGGAAAGACAAGCTCTCTTTATCCCCATCCTGCAGGCGAAAATACTGAGGCTCTGAGAGGTTTAGAGCACAGATTTGGTTTTGATCTCCTAAATCTTGCCATGAACATTTTTGAGGACCTACTACGTGCCAAGGATAGTGTTTATGCTTTGGGGTATGAAAACAAATCCAAGGCCAGTGCTCTTTCTCTATGTCACATAATTGATCGATTAATTATTCTGGGCCTTGTAATATAATAGACTTTCACATGTCCTCACCCATTCACTGCTGTTTAAACAAGATCAAGTTCACTTCTGCCTTGCAGAGAAAGGAAGGAATTACTGCAAATGGCATGAGGAAGTCACACCGGGATTTCCTGTCCAAAGAAGCATGGCTTGGTTTCCCCTTTGATATCAAGGTTCTGGTCTATGGTGATTTTGGAGTTTCCAGAACCTTCTGTCTTGGCCTCCTCCACCTATAGCTGGTGCTCAGGTCTGCCTTGGGTCATTTGTTAATGACTGGCAGGCTTGAGGTGATGCTGCCCTACCAGAGTTGATTAGTTGGGCTGAAATTTGCATTTTGTTCCAGAAAACTAGTTTGGGATCTCTGGCAAAAAGCAGCAGGGCCCCAGCTTCAATAGAGAAAGCCCTTGAGGCCAGGCATTTGCATGAACCACAGAAGCCTTTTCTCCCCTTTCCCTCTCCTTCTCAAGCTGTTCTTCCTTCTCCCCTCATACCAGAGGCTGGTTAACTGCAGCAAAGGGTTCTCCGAGTGTTCTTAAAGAAGAAAAGGCGCTTTTTTTTTTTCGCTTCTTCAAAGAATATGTGAAGCTCCCTTTAGCCTCTCTGGAGGATCAGTGAGCGAACAGTCTGTCTTGAAATGCCATTAAAACACCTCTCAAATTAAAAACAGTCCTGGAATGTGCACCTTCAGGAGAGAGGAGTTTAGTCCCATGTGAACGGTGGTCTCTCTCCGGCTGCCCCAGGGTGCAGACAGGTGGCAAAGGCTCGGGCCCAGGGTGCAGGAGCCTGGCTCTGCCCTGGGATGCCTGAGTGTCCTCGGGCAAGACATTTAGCCTCTCTGGCCCTCGGTTTCACCCCGTTAATAAAAAAAAATCTTTCTCCTCCCTCATTGCAGTATGTGTTGGAAGTGGCTGTTGTTCTCAGAGAGAGAGGTCTTGGTTCTCCCGCCTCCTG
The DNA here is from genome assembly GCA_963574885.1 of Lepilemur ruficaudatus. Classification (NCBI taxonomy): domain Eukaryota; kingdom Metazoa; phylum Chordata; class Mammalia; order Primates; family Lepilemuridae; genus Lepilemur; species Lepilemur ruficaudatus. The sequence continues at coordinate 93,587 of CAUYRT010055621.1, read as the reverse complement.
CTTTTCAGCGTGGGTTAGAGAGAAGTGCCCTGTTATTCTCAGAAACGGCAGTCTCGGTTCTCATCACGTGCCATCTCAGAGCCTCGCTCCCTGCCCTTCCTTTCCCCACAGTCATCGTGCTATTTTAAGTTGAGGCTTCCAGCCAAAATCAGTACTTTATTAATTATGCGTCAGCTACTCTGTGTAATGTTTAATGCGTTTTCCAGATTGTATCCGATCCACAGTGACTGCGGCCTGGGTGCCTGGCAGGGTAGGTGCTGGTGGGGGTGGGAGACCAGGGGCCGGCTCCCGTCTGCCTGGACTTGGTCTCTCTCCTTCTCCCCCCTGGAGTGTCTGTTAAAGCCAAGCCCAAATCCTGCTGCGTGCAGCTCCTTATTTAAAGAACACACAGCACCCTGTGTAGAAGCAGAGCACCCCAATGGGAAGGCAGGAAACGTGCTTCATTAACAGAGGCCAAAGGGCTCAGGACAGCTGAGATCCATTAGCAGGGCGGGCAGAAGGCTGAGGGTGATTTGCAAGTGTGGCTCCGTGATGTGCCAAGGGAAGGCTGGAGATGACACTGACCATCTGTTCTTCTCCAAAGAGGAGATAGAAATAGCTTTGTCTTGGAGCAGGAGAGATGTGAGTTAGACCTGGGTATTACAATCCTGATGACGGTGTCTGGCTGTGTGATCTGGGCAAGTCCTTCAGCCCGTCTAGGCCTCCGTTGGCCGACGAGTAACGTTAGCATTTGTTCAAGGTGAGCTCTGAGGTCCTTTCTAGCTTTGGCCTTTGGTGCATCTTTCTGTGAGGAGATTATGGGGAGAGGCAGAATCTTTTGGGGGGTGTGCAAAGATGAATTCTGCATGCTTCTTGACCTCCAGGAGTTCAGCACCAGGCAGAGAAGGCAGATAACACATGGAATAAAAATAGCAGCCAGCAGGACCATCCTGTGTGCTTTCCCCATGTGAAGACATTAAATGCACACCGCAGCCCCCTCAGGTAGCTCCTACTATTATCTCTGTATTGCCGATGAGAAAAGTAAGGCACAGAGAGGCTAAGCACCTTGTCCAAAGTCACACTTCTAGTAAGTAGACAGAGGCAGGTAGTCGTCCTTTAAAGTCTGTGACAGTCACCACTGTGCACACTGCCTCTGGGAAAGGAATGTAAGTAACTCACACACAAGGCTGACTGACTCTGCTAAGTGCTGTAACCAATGATAAGAAATGTGGGATTATAGAGGGGCAAATTCAGGAAGGCTTCACTGAGGAGGTGGGATCTGACTTCAACCTGCAGGGACGGGGCCCTTGAGCCAAAGCACAGGGGCACTTAGGAAAGAGAGAGGAGACTGTCAAAACTGGAACAAAGGGGCATGAGTGTGGCCGAGATGGAGTGGGGAAGGGACGTAGGAAGAGATGCAGTGTTTCTGGTGGAGAGATGCCAAGACCTTGCTCAAGTTTCAGCTGCACCCTAGAAGCTGGGGGGAGAAGCCTTCCAAAGGTGTAAAAACTGTGGAAGCTCACCTGGAGGAGGTGGGCAGGATGGACGATGAAGGCCTTAGCCTGGGCTAAGGAAGGGAGCAGGAAAGAAGGGCAGGTGGGGGGACCTGGAAAAGGTGAACGGACAGGATTTGACAATGAACCAAACGTGAGAAATGAAGGAGAGCGAGCTCACCTGTGCCTGGAATGGCTGGTAGGGAATGTGGATGGGTGGCCCAAAGGGGCATGGGGTGGGGTGCTCTCAACTGTGCACATTCTGGATGAAATGGGGAGGCCGACGAAGCAGCGAAAAGTCAGCTTCAATATCACTTCCCCAGGGAGCTTTTCCTGAATCCCTTTCCCCCAACAGTTCTGGTTCCCTGGTTATAGATTCTCAGCCTGCTTATGGGACTTTGCATATCTCTCTAACACTGGCCACCAACGGAATATGCAGTTACAGGTGCAATGACTTGCTAGTGTCCTTTCTCCCAGCCACCCTGTGTTTTGTTTGATGTGTCCAGTGCTGAACGCAGTGCCTGGCACGGTGCTGCCCCATCAACACTTGAGAAATGAGTGGATGGTCTCCTCCTCTGGGCCAGATGCCCTTCTCCCACCCTTGGATATCAGCATGGTGGCTTTTCATCACCGTTTCCCCAGGGGCTGTGCCTCCCTGTGCTCCGCACACAGATGTATTCATGTGTTCACCTGTCGACTCTCCCCACACTTAAATGGGTTCTGACACTTCCCGTGCCGTGTTGCCGGGTGGCAATAATGAACAGCTTAGCATGGAAATGGACCTTAGCAGGAGAGGGCTGGGGTGGGTGTGTGCGCTTAGAGAGCATTTGGTCAGGGGACACCTTCAGCCCTGCAGGCTCCAGCAGAGCAGATCCTTGACTTCCAGAGAGAGCCCCTCCCAGCCCAATCCACCTCTGCCCCTTCTTTGCTCCCCAAAACTCACTTCTGTTCCATCGCCAGCTATATCTATCTGAAGAGGGTTAAGAGGGAGGAACAAAGAGTTCTGTCCCCCACGCCACGGAATCCTTTTCAGACTCTGAAGTTCTTTGTTCCACCTGCCCTAATCCAACAGGTAGGAGGGTCCAGGTGGGTCTCCCCCACCCACCCCCAGCTCCCTCTAATAGGGAGGTTTAGCACCAGTTGCCTCTTGATGCTATTTTCTTTTGATGGCCAATTCCAGACATTGTCTAAGAAATATGTTCTTCCCAAGTCCCTGTGAGATTTGGAGGGAAAAGGGAAGATGAGAGTATCTTAGAAGTAGGATCGTCTAGCTCCTTAAAAAACCAAGGGCAGGGACCATCTTTTAAAACACCCAAGAAAGGGAATATGCACTCCTTTTCAGAGCTCCCTTCACGTGGGCCCCAAGCCCAGCCTGGTCCCTTGAGATCTCTGGGTGTCAGTCCAGCAGCAGCTCCCCAGGGCGGGGAGGGAGCTCCTGAGGACATACTTAGCAGGCGCTGCCTGACTCTAGCGGCACTAATGGATTCTCTTATCTCGCCCGGACCCTTGTCTGCAGATCGGCAAAGCGCACGGAGGTGGCAGGTTAAAAATACTCTGTTAGCAAAGAGGCTTAGGTGGGGGCCGCGCCATAGGAATTACAGTGACTAGAGGCCTATGGGGCGGGAAGTCAGGAACGGAACCAAAGCTGCTAGACCCTCCACTTCTCTGCGGCCACCAATTTGAATTTGCCACAGTGATTGGCAAGGGCCTGCGGAGAGGGAGGGATTAATGTCACCTCTTTCCTAAGGTCTGGACGCTGTGCATTGGGTGGGGACTGTGGCAGTCACCCGGCTTCCCTCCCTGCCAGTCTGGTGCTTGAGCACCATTAGCCTGTCAGCTGGCATCGGGGGCGGGGAGGGTCTCATTCATTTTATAGCTCATGTTCTCTTACCCAGGAAAAGGAATCACGTCTCAGATGGGAGGAAATAATAATACCCTATATTTAGAGAATGCTTTTATTGCTTGTGAAGCGATTTCACGTACAATACCTCATTGCAGCCTCCCAGCATGCCCCTGAGGAGAGGATTATTATCCCGGTTTTATATTTGGGGATACAAGGCTCTGAGAATTTATAAGACTTGCCCAAGGCCACATTTCTAGGAAGCGGCAGTGTGGACGTCTATATGGGTTTTCTGATTTCCTAACCCGGGCTCCTCCTGCATGCTCTATTCTACTTTTTTGCTTCCCTTAATCCTGTAATTAGGGAAACACCTATGGACGCTCCCCAACAGCCCAGGGCGAACCCCCATTCGACTCCATTGGTCTTTAAAGCCCACAAGTCCAGCTGCCCCTACTCGGTCTGGGGCTGCTCCGACACTAGACCGGTCTCACAATCTGCTGTCTCCCCTCCCTCAGGACCCAGAGGGAAGCTTGCAGTCGTGGCGTCCCTGCCTCACCTCAGAACTGCACAGTCTGGGGACCGAGAGGAGCCTCAAGTCTCCAGGTGAGACTTCATCCTTTCCCACATGAGCCAGGGCATCTGGGTCTCATTTTCTGACCAGAGAGGACAAATATTCCATGATTCCCATTGGCAAACTGATTCCGAGCTTGCTATACCCCTCCCTCCTGCTGAGAAAAGTCCCCCGAGGGCTTCCTGCCATAGCTGAGGGCTATTTCTTCTGTACAGATAAACTGAGGGTTACTTCCCAGGAGAGGGAAGGCCCCATCTCCAGTGGTCCAAGGACAGAGGACTCTGAAAGGGAGCGCCCCCACCCCCACCCCACGACCCCACCTCTGCAAAGAAAGTGGTTGGGGCAGATTACGTTTCCCACCTTGAACACGTGGCATAGAAAGAAAACAACCACAAATAGTGAAATTTTGAAAAAGAGAGAAAATAAATTTCAATAACTTCAGCAGCTGGTCACCAGAGTTCTACTCCCAGGCATGGATTTGCTAGAACACCTTCTCTCTGAGAGAGCTCTGGCTTAGGTGACTGCCCTGAGAGTGGGCATTAGGCAGGGCTGGGGGTAAAGCAGCCAGCCGGCCAGCATTGCCTGAGCCAGGCTCTGTCCGCTGAGCTGGGAGAGGGGAGACAAAAAGACACGATCACGGCCTGCGGGGACTTCCCGAAGATCTGCTAAGTGTGGCACGCACCCTTTCAAACACTGCTTGAGTGCCACCTGTGCGAGGTATGGTGCTAGGCACAGAAAGTTGCCTGTGATCTGGTCCTTGCCCCCAGCGGCTTGTTTTGAGAGGGAGCAATATAGCTCGCCATGAGGTTTAACGACAAATGCACGTGGAGGAGTTTGGAATATGCCTCTGTCAATTCAACAGAATGGAGATAAAGTCCACGGGTTTGGGAGTGAAGAAAGGAAAATCAACAAACGTATTAACACAAAGTCATATAACAATGAGATTTACAAAGAACACAAAATGAGGGCTTCATACATTGACATAAGAATTAACCATGAGGGGAGGGGGATATGGAGTTGGGGGGAAGTGGGGAGACATGTATTGGAAGAAATTTAGGACAAAGGGTCTCTTTCCTTTTAGTCTCTAAATAAGATGGATCTTAACCTCTGGCTTCAGTTCTGCACACCTCGCCTGGCTCAGGCACAGCCCTCCTCCCTCCTCACCCCAAACCAGCACAATGGGATTGTGTGTGCTGCCGCAGCTCCACACCTGAGTCTGCACCTGGGGCTACTGAACCAGCGAGGGAGTTCCCAAAATAGAGAGAGGAGCTTGGGGCTACGTTGGCATGTCAGTTAGCTGACTGACTCCTGGCATCTTTAGGTCGCTGGGGAGCCACATCAACGAGGAAAAGGAAATCCACGTCTGATTTCCAAGCTTCACCTCTCTCAGAGCTGAATTTGAACATCATTCTCTCAGTCTTGGGCTAGAGCTTTTAATGGGGACTGCCCTGACTGTTGAGGACTTTATTATAGAGCTTCTGGAAGAAAAGGGCTCAGAGGAAGAGAGGAACAGGGAAGGAGCTGAGGACACCAGGATAATCTCTGCCCTCTCTCCCACCCCCCTCGCAGCCAGGGGAGCCGCTAATGCATTAATTAACTAAGTAGTTCCAATGTACTCCATTGCACCTCATTGTATGCAGCTGCCATTCCCTGGAGGCGCCATAATATGCTCAGTGCACACTATATAATTAAATATCAACACATGTGTCCCCTGCCCAGCGCTGGGATGCGTATTTACTTGCGTTAATGAGAAGTGGAATGGCCTTACTGATGAGAGGCCCATAGAGACAGGAAGGGATGAGCCACATGTCTCCTGAAGTTGGGGTGCAGGAGCCCCAGTATCCCACTCTTCTTGCTTTCCCATTACCCCTCCCCCACGTCCAGCCCCCAGAAGGGCATCTCAGGACCCCGGTGGAAACTCTTCACCAGACCACAGGCCAAAGCGCCATCAGCCTCCCTCTTCCCTAATGCGAGCGAGCCGCGGCAGCCTGCACGTGGTGCATAATGACTATGTTTCTGCTTAATACAAATTGTGGTTATTTAGCAGCCCAAATACCAATTCCCTACTGAGATCCCTGTCGTTGAAACCGCACACACATACACAGACGCAGCAGACGCAAACACAAGCACCTGCGAGCTGCCCTGCCCCCTTCTGCCCCTGTCCAATCCATCACAGAGTTACTCGCTGGCTTTGGGGCCGGAGTTATTAAATGTGACAAGGGGCACAAAGTGAATGTGCTGTGCGAACCCGCTTGGTGAAGCCCAAAGGGTGGGTCTTTAGAGTTAGATGGCCTCCGTGCAAATCCTGGTTTGGTCACTTTCAGGCTGTGAAAGCTTGGCAAGTTAACGGACCCGCTGGTGTTTTCGTTTACTTATGTGGAAAGCGGGGACAGTGATACCCTCACCATAGGTGAGGACGAAAAGGTGTGATTTATGAGAAATGGTGTTCATTAAATGTTTGTGTTTCTCTGCTTCTTCTTTCCTCTAAGAAAGGAAGGAAGAAAGAGGAAACAGAGCCTCCTCTGGATAAGGAGTGGAGGTATCTACCCAGAAAAGGCGAATGCACTGTGGGGAACAGTATCTTCCACTCAGATTGCAGTTTACACCCGACTCACTCTAATTTAAAACAGGGTGCTAGAATGCAACAGGCGCTTACCTGTTTTGTTCACTGATGTATCCTTAACATCTAGGACAGCAACCAACACATAGAAGGTGCTCAGGAAATATTAATGTTTACTGAATAAATGAATGACATACTTTTTCTTATTCAGTTCTCATTATAAACCCATGCGGTGAATATATTGCCAACATTATGCAGAATACATAGACTCAGAGAGGTTAAGTGTCTTGCCCAAGGCACGCAGCTAGCAGGGGATAAAAACTCAGGTGTCTGACTCCAGTGCTCTTTCTGTTGGGTTCAGCAGGATCTAAGAGCTTGGGGAGTCTCTAATTTTATGAAACAAGGGAAAATAAAGATAGAAAGAAGATAAAGACCGGTGTTTTTAAAGAATGACAGGCACTGCCCCTAAGAGGCTAATGGGCCTGAGCACAGTTTTAATTGCCCATCTGTGGTCAGGTTATGGCATCACAGTAAGCCCCAGTTTCAACCAGCACATGCGGCCAGGGAAACAGGACTTGTCAGCAGGCACAAGAGGTGGGATTTCTGGGAGTCAGAACACTGGGCGCTCCCAGGATAATGGGCTCTGCACTCTACCCCATATTCATTTCAAATGATACCCTGTCCTTTGGAGGTTTCTATCAGACTGAGCTGATATCTACCCAGCATGCGCTCTTTATAAGTGAACACCCCAGAGAAGGTCTTGATGGTCCTCGCTCAGGGCTGGGATGCTCGCAGAGCAAGTCAAGTCACCGGACGCGGAGCAGCTGGGCTGGGGCGAGGCCAGCCCTTCCCCGCACTGAACGCCTCACGCACCCCAGAGAGCTCTCTGGAGGGAAGAAGAGGCTCCAAGTCTGACCTCTGGGAGTGGAGGGCAGGCGGGAGTGACAGGGACAGGGTGCACACTGCAGATGCAGACGTGACACATGCTCGAGAACGGATAAACAAGTGTAGATTAATGGCGTGGCGACAAGACACAGGGAGAGTTCAGATGGGTTACACATGATCAGCCAGTCTGGGCCATCGTCTGTGGGCAGAACGTTAACTCCTGGAGGGATATTCCCCGTCTCCCGCAGTGTATTCTACATTGCAGGGACTCAGCCCCAGGGCAGGTCAGTGCTGGATCCCAGAGTTTATTGTGGGTGCATCTGGCCCTGTCTGGGAATAAGCCAGAGCCCTTGTCCTAGAAAACATGCTCCAGCGCGAGCCCTGCCGAGGTGGGTGAGCAGGCAAGGGGCTGGGACACCAGGAGTCAGAGGGAAGAATCGGACCAGGAGGTCACACTGGGGGCCACGGGAACAGATTCCAGAATTAAATAGAGAATAGGGGCAGGATTCGGGAGGAGAGACGAAGAAGAACAGACACGGCATGTCCAACAGGTGAGAAAAGGGACTTGAGTCAACAGAGTCACCAAACCCAGAATGCCCAAGAAACCTGGATTCTAGCCCTGGTTTGGGCACAAATCGAGTGTGACTTTGGCCAAGTCACTTCTCTTTTACAGTCTTGAGTTTCTTTATATATAAATATTTTAAAAAAATGAATGGTTTAGATCGGATAAAATCTTAAAATCTGTATTGACTATTAAGAAAAATTCTGGAAGTCCAGACTCATTGCTCCCTCCCTAAATGTCTGGACTTTTCTAGTCATTGCCGCCTCCAGAAAGACGGACCTCCAAGAACCCCCGCAGCCGGGTGTGGGGTGCTCCCTGCATCCCTCGTTAGCTATTCCCTACCTCTTCCCCAGCCCCCTTCATTTCCCCATATGCAGATGGCTTTGTTTTCCAAACCTGATAGATGCTGACAGGTATACTGTTCTCAGCCTCACCAGATTGCCAGAGGCTGCTTAAGTCAAATGATTTTCTTTCCCCTAATAACTTGGAGGATTTTTTTTCTCTTAAAAGGCAAAAAAAAATAGGTCTTTTTTTAATGCCTCTTTTTTACCTTAAAGAGACAGAGTGTCATTTATCATACTCTTTAGCCCAAAGTCAAATGAAAGGAGAATTAAACAAAGACCAGCCTGCCTGGAAGCAGTCATTTGTGACTGGAGGCTAGGGAGAACCGGGATGGGCCTTGGGGACCATCTCCGGAGACTGATAATTGACAGGCAGGGGGAAGCAGGGGCGGGTGCCTCTGAACCGCAGCCAGGAGGAGAGGCACAGCCACCTACAGCGGGAGACCCTGTGGGGTTGGATGCCTGCCAGAGGTGGGGCGTCGGGCCGGCTAGTGAGTGGGAGAGCGATTTGCTTGCTTATTAAGGGGCTAGTTTGACCAAGCACAAGAAAATGGACTGAGTCTAATGTGGTCAAAGCCCAGTAGGTTTCATGGTCTGATTCCATGACCCCAATAATTTTTTTGGCCTTTGCTATAGGAATAAGTACTGACAAAAAGTGCCTTTTACCCTGCAATCTATATTGTTTTTAATGAACAATTAACCATTATTGGTTGATCCACCAACCAGCAAGTTTTTGAAGACCCTCCTGAGTGATAAATATCCTGGCAGTATGAAGTTAAATAAAATACAGTCCTTGCTCTCGAGAGCCCCACAATCCAATAACAAGGACAAGACAGGGGAAGAAAAATAACAAGGAATAATGCCAGTGAGCAAATGCCTGACACAGAGGATGGTCATGTCAGGAGTTCTGGGATTCCAGTAGGGGGCTGAGGAAGGAAGGCAGGCTCCCTGGAGGAGGAGTTTTTCCCCCGGGTTGGTGATGGGTGGTACCATCTCGTGAGGGGCTCAATCTGACTGCAAGATGGAACAAGGGCACACAGATTAAAGGTAAGTAGGTAAGTTTGCTTAGCACTTGACAACTAGGGAAGGGGCAAGTTGTCCATAGCAAAGGACAGTGGGATGGTGGCGGGGGGAGCTGTCACGCACTGCTGTTACCACTGCCGGAGCCTAAAGGACTGTACGATCTGACCGTGCTGCGGGTGGGCCGGCGCACTTTCAGTCCAAGGAAATAGTAATGCGGTGATGATAGTAATAATAGCTCACTCTTACTGAATGCTTACTATGACCAGATACTATTTTAAAGGTTTTATATGTACTCTATTATTTAATTCTCAAAATAAATTTAATCCTCAAAATAAAATTATGAGTTCATTCCCCATATTACAGGTGAGAAAACGGAGGCATTGGGAGTTTAAGAAACTTGCCTGTGACTACTCTCTAAACTTCGATCTCTTTAACTATTAAATGACAATAATTATAGCTGCCACTTAATGGGACTACGTGATGAGAGTTAAAAAAGAAAATGCACGTGAAGCACTTAGCACAGTTCCTGGCACAGAGTAGGTGCTCAGTAAATATTAGTAATTTGCACCGTGAGCAGTGTCTCCGTGGGAAACATGCACATTACTTTAGCAGATCTATGTAAAAACCACTGTTTTGGGCCTCTGTTACTCTCGGAGTTAACATTTTCAGCTGGGGGAGGTACAGTATAATTGGAAAGGTAGGCGGGATCATATCGTGAAAGGCCAGGATGCCTGGATTTTGCTTTGGAAAACAGTATATTCTGTTCTTCCCTCTATTCTTAGCTATCTACTTTGATGCTGCTTTAAAAACAACTCCTAAGTCCTTCCAACTGATTGCTGTCCCCTCTTCTTCCAGGGCCTCTGTCTCTGCCTGCCAGAGATGCCCACATCCCAGCCCACATCTGCAGATGGCACCTGGGGCTTACAGGGTCTGACGTCAGCCCTGGGCAGCTGAGCCAAGCACATGCTCTGACACTTATCTCAGCACTGGGGAGCCTGGCTTCTGAGTTCTTGGGTGGCAACTGTCCCACGGAAGCTGCCTTCTCTTTCTAACAGATCCTGCAGGGTGGAGGGAGCTGATCTCATCGTATCGTTGGACAGTACTGAGCCTACTGTCGATCTTTGCAGAAGGGAGGGCTGGAAGTGCATTGGCCTTACCTGGGAGTCCCTGCAGGAGCCTACACAAAGCTGCTTTTTGCGTTCAAGGGGCACTCTTGAGCAGCAGAAGGAAAAGGGGGAACTGAGTTACTCTGGGACTGGCCGGCTGTAGAAGATGGGTCCCTCTAGCACCTCCTAAAGAATATGGCTAATCAGCCCAATGTCACGGAAAGAGCCCAGGCCTAGGAGAAAGAAGATGAACAGCTAGGTGACTGAGCTAGTTACTGCCCTCTCTAGGCTGAGCTGCCTCACTGACTATGTGAGAGGTAGTGTTGGGTAGAGGTTCTGGAGCCAGTCTCTGTAGGCTGGACTCCTGGCTTAACCACTAATGAGAGCAGGATACTTAACCTCTAAGAGCCAAATTTCTTCATTTGTAAAATGTCCTCATTTCAAATCCTGTTGGCAGGATTATGAATCAGTACATACAAAGCACTTGGAATATTAGCTGGCGCAGGAACATTACATATGTTGACTAGTGTTACTGCCACCACCACTACTACACTGAAGGATGTTGGATTAATGAGCCTTTGAAGGTCTCTTGAAAAGTCTGTGGTTCTATTTCCCTACACTGTTTGGATTTCAGACTTATCTAGCATTTGTTCAGTGCTTACTACATATGGATATATTATCTTATTTAATCCTTGCAACAAGCCCTGTGGGTCCCATGTTATTATGTTCATTAAGAACCGAGAATATCAAAGCTCAGAGAATCTGAGTGAAGTTCTCAGGATCACACCACCGAGCAGGATTCGCATACAGTCCAGCCCAGTGCCTTTTCCACTCTGATCTGTCTGCAATGAGACAAAGGATCGGTCCTTTGCTACTGAGCTGTCATGTCTGCTGAAGTTTGAGGGCCAAAGCTCCTATTGCCACCAGATCTAGTTCTGGGGCTAAGTGTGTATGCTGAGCCTGTCCCATGGGTGGGTGGAGGATTTGCCAGTGAAAATGTTACCAGCTGAACTAGCATTAGCCAGCCATACTGAGGCTGAGATGGAGGGGAACCAAAATGAATCCCCTTATTACCAGCCTGACCTGCAGAGGGATGGGCAGCACCGAGCCAGGAAGAAGAACTCAGGCAACATTTGCTGCTGCAGCCTGCTCGACTCTCACTTTCTCTGTCCTGCCCGGGAATGCCATGCAGGCACCAGGGTGCCAAGATGGGATGTGTGTTGTGTGCAGATGTGTGTATTTGTGCACACACTCACAGAAGCACATACACCAGAGACAGAATTAGGGGCCTGCCAATATAGCTCTTTGGAAATAAGAGAAGCGAATGGAATTTGTGGGTCTTCTTCCTTATGCCAAGTTCTCTCTGAGAAGGGTATTTGGAGCCAGAGTCTCTGAATCATGATGTAAAGGGTTTCTGCCTAGATCTTCCCTGGTCACGGAGGGACCCTGCCCACACACTGGCCTCAGCCCCTTTCAGAGAGGGGCTTGTGAGCATGGGAAAGAGGGGAACTAGGCCCTGATAAGGCCCGGCAGCCCGTGCTAGTGTGTGGGGGTTGGAGCAGGGACAACTCTCAGGAGAGCCCGTGTGCTTGTTCTATTCTTGCAGAGGAGCCCGGGGGAGGCGAGAGGAACACAGAAGGCAGAGTCATAAGGAGACGCAGCGGGTGGGGGTGGGAGGAAGGTACTGTCAAACTCTCTGGATGGTCATCAGCCAGATGTGGAGACCATCTGGAGGAGCTGGGCTGGAGGAGCGGGAGGACTCGCTGAAGAGAGGATAGCTGGGAGGGGCGGAAGAGGCAGGAGAGCAGGCTGCTCACCTGAGCCGTCCCCTGGCAGGCTGGCTAGTGCACCGGGCTGTGGGGACGGCCAGGTACTCCTTCTCAAGGCCTGGTTCCCCTGCGTTCAGTTTCCACCAAGACTGAGCCCGGCAGTATGCCCCTAGCTGTGCACGAGCCTTCAGGCCTCCTCTCCTCTCAGGTCCTCCCCATCTTTATACCCTCACATGCACGTCTGCAAAGTGACAACAGGGTGGGCACAGGAGAAATCCCCCTAGGAAATGAGCTGGTGTTTCCTGGTCTCCCTCAACAACGCTGGAATGCAAGGGAAATTGGATTTGGCCTCTGTTGATCTGATACCTCCCTGATGCTGGGAACTCTCGGGCCAGCCCCGGCCAACTGCTGTCTTTGGGGGAGCTGGGACAGCTGGGAGCCAGCTGTTGCTGGAACTTTGCACACTAGCAGCTCTGTGGGCGCTCCCGTCCCACTTAGAAAACAGAGCTCAGCAGCAAGCCACCAGCAGCCCAGCAGTGAGCAAACTGGCTGGTCCCACAGAAATCTCTAGGAGAAGGTGTATGATGAGTGAACTGGAGGAACACCTGGAGGACCTTTACCTGAGGAGCACTTGGCAACTGGACTGAGGGAGGATGAGAGAAAGGCTGAGCATGGGTGGGGACAGGTGCGGGGGAGAACAGGGATGTGGGAAGGGAAGCAGAAAGTGTGAGTCTTCCCACATCCCAAGTGGGGCCACTCATCCCGGCTGAGTGCCCAACAGGAAGGTGGTCTCTCGCATGGAGCCCAGCTAGTCACGGGCAAGAGCCTTTCCCTCCTGGGGAGACACCTCCTTCCTCCACCTCCTTCCTTTCTCACTGTGCCCCTCCAGGGCTGGCATGTCCTCTGAACAGGGACACAGAGACTCCAGCATCCAAGGAGGAAGGGATAGAGGCTGCCCGACCCAAAGGCAGAGTAAGATGCAAAATGACCTCCAAAAGATCATATTAGGGAAAAGAAGCCAAACTTGGTTTCCCTTAAAAATGTAGGCAGTCTAGTGAGAACTATGTCCTCCTTCTTGGTCCTGGCCTCTGTTGAGAAGCTTGAGATGGAGGCCGGGGGCTAGCTATCTCCGCATCAGTAATCAATGCTCTCCTAGGGAATGGGCTGGAAATCTGGAAATGTCATCCGTATTCTCCGTGGGGTCTGGGAGCTACAACCTGAGGCCTGGGGAGCACAGGTCAGGCTGGAGAAAGGGTATGAAATAGGCAGTCTCTCTAAGGAAACCTGACAGACAGAGACAGAAGACCCTACGGTTCAAAAGATAGTTAAAAGGTGCCTGGGGACTCATTGGTATGGTTATAGGGTTGGGCCGTCTTCCCGTTGTGTGCTATCTTGGGGTTTTGTCTGAAGTGAATTGACGGATGGCTCAATACTGTTTCTGTCCGAAGCAACCAGCCTTACACACCCTCCTTATCTCTCTTATTTGTCCGGTGCTTTACAGTTTACAACATGCTTTTAAAGTCAGGTTTGAGTTAAGGTCACAATGACTCTGTTGAATAAATGAGTAAGGAAGGAATTATTGCCATTTTACAGGGAAGAAAACAAAGGTTGAAGGACAGTGCTTCCACCATTAGTTCCCATGAGCAATCCCGGTGACATGACAAGAGCTGGATGAGACAAGTCAGCACTGCAGAGGGGGCCCAGTGTCCTGAAACCAACCCTGGGACTCATCCACTTCCATGGGTGTGGGTGGGAAGGAGGGCTGTCACCCCCATACTTCTCAGATTATGCTCGTATCCAACTCTGCCATTACCCCTGGGGTGAGGGGCCTTGGGCTTTAAGGCTACACAACACCATGGCTACAGATATCATGGGGTCATGGGGAATAGGACCCAAAGACTATGAGTGACAAGGTCAGAATTAGGTTGGTACAGATTGGAAAAGCCTTCACAAGCATCTAAAAGATCAACTAGAAAAAGCCCCAAAGTGGGAAATAGACCAAAAAGTGATATTGTCCAGGTAGATGGAAAGAGTTAGGGAGAGTGGCTTTCCCTTTTTGCCAATTCTCTTCCTCCTTCAGCCCTGGGTTCCACTAGTACTCATAGTCCCTGCATTAGCTGGGCCAAGTTCACCACAGCGCCTTTGCTCAGACTACTTCCACTGCTGTGGCCTTTGGCCTCTTTTACAGTTCATTACATGCCCAGCTTGAGTGTCTTCTCCATTCTTTGATGCCTTCTCCAACTCTCCCAGATCGAGTGATTCATCCTCTCTGTTGTAGGCTCTCTCAGCACTGGCTACCTGTTTCCATCTTGGTGCCATCTTATGACACTCCAATTGTTAATACAAGGCAAGGCTGTGCCTTACTCACCTTTGCATTCTTCCTACCTAACTTACTCAGAGTCCAGCATAGTGCCTAACTCAGAACAGAGACTCGGCAAGGGCTGGGCTGGGTGGCAACACAGATGCTGGAACTAGACTGCCTGGTTTGAATTCCTACCCCACCTCTGGTTACCTGCGTTGCTATGACATCTCTGAGTCTCTGTTGCTTTGTAAAATGGGGATCATAATTATAGATACTTCAGAGGATTAAAAGAGTTAATAAATGCAAAGCTCTGGAACAGTGGCACTTAGTAAGCACTAAATGAGTGTTTACTATAATGATTATTATCTTTTGGATAAATGAAGAAACAACATGGAATTAGCAAGCTGGTCACATTTTTCCTAAGTGACCTCAAAGGGACTCAGAAGGAGTGTAATTTAGTCTAGAGGTAGAAATACAGTTCTGATGAGTGAAACCTGGAACAACAGCCAGCCAAAGTCATGGTTCTCAAAGTGTGCTCCAGGGTAGCATCAGTCCTACCTAGGAACTTGTTAGACATGGAGATTCCCAGGCCCTGCCCCAGCCTGGTGCTACTGAATCAGAGAATCTGGGGGTGGGATCCAGCACTTTGAGTTTTAACAAGCTGTCAGGTGATCCTGATGCACTCTCAAGTTTACAAACCACTGGGTTAGACTTTGCCCACCTCTTGCTACCTGTGTACTGTGTGTCCCTTGCAATTTCAAACCTGCGATTGCAAAACAAGTGTGGGGCCTTACCCTGAGGACTTGAGTAAATATCAGGCAGAAAACACTGCTGATTATAGGAAATGATGTGCAATGCGTTTAGCCCAGCCTCTGCCATACCACAGAAGCTCAACAAGTGTCAATTTCTACCTTCTTTCTGCTTTTTCCTATAGCAAGGAGAAAAAAGAGAAAAGGTCACACTCCCCTGGCACTGTTTTTGCAGAACTGCTGAGCTCTCTGGAGTAGAGAGGAGCGGGAAGCTATAGCAGAGAATTGTGGGAAGCTTTGCTTTGAAAATTAATGTACACAATGTGTACCCAGGTGTCTGCTCCCTGATGGGCGTGAGCAGGCACCTGGGTACACATTGTGTACATTAATTTTCACACATGGAGACAGTGTGCTCGGGGACATTGTCACTTTCTGCTCAGTCTGAAGCTCAGCTAGAGGAACAGGTGGGGAAGCATGAGGGTGGGCTTGACGGAGGAAGGAGAGCTTGGCTGGGGCCCAGCGTTCTCGAAAAAGGTTTATACAGTGAGTCAGGCTGGCCCTAGCCTCCCCTTGAGGAAGGCCTGAAATGCCAAATGAAGGAATAAATCTTCAGGGGGTGGGTGCAGGAGTGTTGCCTGCCTCTGCCTTCTCCCCACGGGGTCCCTATGTGTGAGAGCTAGCAGCGCTCCCCCACCTCCCCTGCATCTGGGCTCTTGCTGGGAACTGAGTTTCAAGACTACTGAACGAGGCACAATATAAACACCTGTATCCATAAGGATGGGAGGAGAAGGGAGTTCCAGTGATTCATCCCTTAAACAGACCCAATTTAGGATGATTTAGGGCAATGGTTTGCAGAGGGTGGTCCCCAAATCAACAACATCAGCATCATTTGGGAACTTGCAAAATCAGCATCTGGGAAATGCAAATTCACAGGCTCTATCCCAGGCCCATTAAATCAGACACTCCGGGGGTGGGACCCAGCGATCTGCATTTTAACCAACTCTCCAGGTGATGCTGATGCATGCTCAAGTTTGAGAACTACTATTTTAGGGCCTGGGTTGTAATCTTTTTCTTGCTTTAAAGAAGAGGGCCATGTGCTACCCCATGGCAAACGGGCCTCCCCCTTGCCCCAGCGTCTAAGCCCTGCCACTTACGAGGATGAAAGCATGCTGGGCCTGGGCTAGGAAGAGTCTCTGGTGACATAGGCCCTGTGGGTGGGTGGTAAGGGGGACGAGAGGGGTGGGGAGGCTGCCACAACTCATTTTCTCTTAACATGAAAGCCCAGAGGAGGCCTAAGCCTTCTCGCCATTGAAACTGGCAAATTACAGGATGATGATGGTGATATTACCAATAATGATGATAATAGCACCAATAACGTGAGGTCAGACAGGCACTTTCCCGTCTTCGGTCAAGGGGTAAGGTTGCAGCTTTGGTGCGTTTGCTTCTGATTTAGAGGAAAACTTGGATCCCAGCCAGCTCCATTTCCAGGCTGGGGGTGCAGCCAGGGTTCCTGGCTCTTTGTCCTCTCTCCCTTCTGCCCACCCGCCCTGCAGGCAGTCAGCTCCTCCCTCATGGCTCGGAGTTCTGGGCAGGTGAGTGGTGGGGAGACAGCCGGAGGGCAGGCAGCAGCTCCCGTCTCCCCACCAGACCATCCCTGGTTCACAGACTGGAAGTCAGCCCTGGGCAGGGCAGAGGGAGAGGTTCCCCCTAGATGCTACCCACCTTGAGGGCAAGTGAGGGCCCTGGGGCTCTACTGGCCTCCACAGCCTCTCAGGCAAACTGCAAAGAGAAACTGGAGGCAGAAACTGTATGTGTTGGGGTAGGAGGCTTCAGCAAATTCATAAATATCTCCAGCCAGAGTCTTCCCTTACAGAGATCGTCTCTTCCCTCCCCCGGCCCAGAGAAACAAGCCAGAGCAGAGAGTCGGGATCTCAAGGAGAGGAAAGGTCTTCTGGTAGCATCCCCCTTTCACGATCTCCCCTGCTCCCTGCCCAACCCTGCCTAAAGGCATCTTTCTTATTCTTCAAGATTTCCCAGGATGAGATATTTCCCTAAATGCTGCAGCCTTTCTAAGAGGATCAAAGGGAACGACCAAATACCCAAGCCCTGGGTCTCTTCCCTCCGGCTGCCTCCCGCCCTGCCCCCACCCTGGGGCTTCAAACATGAGGAAATTAGCACAAGGCCCCCTGTCATCACATGCAGTGACTTGTGAACATGTGCTTGGGTTGTTTCTCCTCCACAACACGAGGTTTAGAGCAGCTCACTAGGGGCTTGTATTTTTTTTTTTAAAGAACTGTGTGTATGTTAAAGTCATTAAGGTTGGGAAAGGCGGGTGGTGGGGTAGGGGAGTAGAGGCCATTATATCGGAGGAGAAGAAAAATGGCCTGTCTTCAGGCTGTCAGCAGAAGGAACGCCTCTGCATCAAGGAGGGGGAGAGGGGCTCTGGCCGGGGGCCTGAGCGGGCCCTGCTGGGCCTGGGTGGCTGGGGCAGGGTTGTATACCTCAGAGAAGATGGTTCATCACACAGCTGGCGCCTTGGCCATGGCAGTGGCTGTGGCTGCCTGGGAGCGGACAGTCTCTATGTGTTAAAGAGCCACCAACAGGGAAGAGAGCTGGGAAACTACAACAGAAGACTGAGCCTCTCCTGTGATTCAGGTGCTGTGCCGTGCACTCTGTGTCTACTGTATGTTGAATCCAAACAGGGAAGGCACTATTGCTGTCCCCATTTTACAGATGAGGAAATGGAGAGCCACCATGGTTTCGTGTCTTGCCCAAAGTCACACAGCTAGCAAGTGTGGAGACAGCGTGGAGGCACGGGCCATGCAACACCTTCGCCCGAGCCTTGGGAGACTTTGCTCCAGTGGAGCCCAGCTCATTGCATGGGGTCCCCACCCCTCGTGAGTATTTGCTACCACCCCAAAGCAATCAAGGGAGGGGCCGGGGCGGAAGATACCTGAGGGGCGTAAAGAGGGCTGCGATGAGGAAAATGGGAGTAGCTGGGGAAGAAGAGCATCTGCTGCTGGCCCTGGTCCAACCAAGTTTTCGGGGTTTCCCTTCCATCAAGGTGTAAGAGAGATGATGAAGGCCGGGCCTCCGGGACCCCAGATTCCAGCCTTCCACGGCCCCCCACGCTCACTTAGCAGGAAACCTCAGCCTCCAGGCTCTGAGCCTGTGATCTCTTCCTTTCAGACCTTAATTTGCCTGGCCAGGAGAGTGATAGGGACATGTTGAGGGCTTCTAGAACATCAGAGAAGCTCCATGCTGGCGGGGGCTCTGGAGACCATCCATCCACCTGCTTCCTCGCCCGGGCAAGCCAGACTGAGCCTTCCTCCTTCCCAGAAAAGCCCTGCAAGGACAGGCTGCTGCCTTCCCAGGCCCAGGAGGGCAGTGGCGGGAGTGGGTGCAGGGTAAGGCCACTGTCTGTTATCTGATCCTTCCCTCAGGGAGCCGGACCTCATGGGGTGTGCCCCAGTTCCCCAGAGCACATGCTCCAAATCACCGCTGCAGTGACAGCCTTTGCTTCCCGAGTCAGGGCAGCTCGGAAGGATGAAAGGCCTACCCCACTGGCTGCTCCCCAGGCCTCCTCTGCCAAAACACACTGTGAAAAGACCCCTGACCTCCGCCTCATACTTTCTCTGCTCCATGTCCCGTCAGCCCTGTTTGCTTCCCCCCTCCCTAGAGAGGGTTAGACAGCTCAGTAATTTAGGGATCACTAGCAAGAAAGGTGCAAAGGTCAGAAGTCAGGGAGGAGCTGGGAGGGGAATTTCACCCCCCTCTCTCTGGCAAAACCCCCTCCTCTAAGAGCCCACCTCTTCCCGACATCTGTGGACCAGGCCCCCGTGGGCCTGAGACCACTGCGAAGGTAGGGACGGGGTCTAGGGGTGGGAAGTGGTGGTGTACGGAGAGAGAGGAGAAAGTATATTTTTAAATCATGTCCTGAAAAATAACTTTCAAGAGGCAAATGTACTCGTCCAACTCTCTTATTTTGAAATTTTGCTAGGGAGGGAAATGCTACACTCCCCTGAGATCTTGTCTGATTTAGGAAGTTCTTTCTACTATCTCGCTTTAGCTCCTCCCTGCCTTCACTGCTACACAAACAAAAGCTAGTTTACTTAGTGCCTCTCCTCTGTCCCCTGGCATGGCCTGTTCAGTCTAGCTCAGCTCAGCCCAGCCCCAGAGGTTAGAGTGTGATAAGTAGGGACTCAAGCCAGTTGAAGGAGGCGAGCAGCGAGCTCAGCTCTCTTCCTTGAGAAACTGGAACCACCAAAAACCTCCAACAGTATTTTACTGCAATCCCTTAGCTACTAAAAGCGCCTTGCTCTGCCCACACGAGTGAATATGTTGGGAAGTTTCGTGCGTGGAATGTAGCTCTGGAAGGGCCTTATGATGCAATCTCCTCAGTTTGCAGATTAGGAGGGCTCTGCAAATCTGCTGGTTGGTCACAAACCAGGGCTCTTCTGCTCTCCTCTGCAGTTATGGGAAAGCAAAGGCTTGAAGAGCTGCCTTCCAGTGGGGCAGAGCTGCGGAGGGGGTTTGCATGCAATAGTTCTGGGTTCTGGCCTATTCCTAGGATGGGCAGCTCAGCCTCTCTCTAGGAGAATCTGGCTGCTGGGCAGCCTGGTGAATTAATACAACTTTACAGGGTGACAGGGTGATCACACCTCTAGCTGGGGCTGGGGGTGCCAGTAAAGGCTAAGGGGCCAGGATGAGAAAAAGGAACACGTTCCTCCCCACCAAGCTTTGTCCACATGTGGAATCTGGCCGAGGCTGCTGACCTCCTGGCCCGGAAAGAGAGCTTTTCCTCTCTTCCTCTTGTTTCCCCAGGTTGCTCACAGAGGGAGATTGAATATATTCAGAATGGGGTAGGGAGCGAAGGCCCTTCTGGGGCTCCTTCCCCCACCAGGGGTGAGGTCAGAAGAACAAAGGTCACAGATGGACCCTCCGGGGTCTGGGAAGAGGCACATGTGTTCTGTGTGCATGGCAGGGGGCATGGTGGGGGCTCTTGGGTTTGGCAACTCAGGGGAGAAGTCACCGATGGCTTATAAACCGGACAAGGTTCATCTTGAATCCGGAGGGAGGGCAGTGAGAGCCCTGTGAAGTCACTTTCTTGAATGTCACTAACATTTCACTTCAGCCTCACTCTGCCTTCCTGTCTCTTTTTTCCTCTTTCCCCCTTAACCTTCCTCAGCAAGGGACGAGGGAGAGGAGGTCTATGGGGCCCCGTTGACTCTGCTGATCATCAGTGGCCAGCAGCCGTTGTTGACAGAAATGAAAAGGAGGGCGGAGCTAGGAGGGAAACCAGATGTGTGCAGCTGCAGCACCACTCTGCACCATGCCCTGCTGGGGGGGACCTGGGGGTCCCGGCTGGGACAGGAGAGGGTGAGGGGGCGCCTCAGTGGAGGCCCCATTCCCACTTACCCACCCCTTAGCTTCTGTTACCTGGGGAACAGATCACAGGTAGCAGAAAGAGCCCCGTGTGATGCTGTAGCATGGGATTTTGGTTTATTTTGGGGCAGAAGGAAAAGAAATCGCATTGTAGCACCTAATTGAAACTGCCCCTTTTTCAACTGGGACTGAGAGATGGAAGATATTCCTTTAGGCTTTACCGGTGTCCTAGAGTACTTCTAAGCATTTCTACTTCATATTCTAGAACTGCACTAGCCACTAGCCCCATGTAGCTATTTGTATTTAAATTAATTAAAATTAAGTAAAATCAGAAATTCAGCTCCTCGGGCACACCAACACATTTGAATCTCTCGATAGCCACAGGCAGTTAGTGGCTACTGTACTGGAAAGCACAGACATAAAGTATTTTCTCATCAAGGACAGTTATCCGAGACAGTGCCACTCTAGAAAGGTTTTACTTGAGAGTAACTTTCATTCTGGATTTCTCCAAATGTTCACATGATAGCCTGCTCCTTAGGAATGAGGGATAACTGGTCTGGGGACTGGCGTGGGGTGGGTGAGACAGGAGGAGGGAAGGGAGGTATGAGAAAGTTCTTTCTGCCAACCTGCAGGCTTTCTTTAGACTCTGAGTCTCTTTGCCAGTATTAAGTTGTTCAACTTGCCTGGGGAGGAAGGGGGAGGCTGTCTGTAGCAGCGGAAGAATTCAGGTGGCAGCTACAGCCAAAGGAGTTTTGCAATCATGTTCTGCCTGCCATCTCCACCCCCTGCTTTAAAAAAATCAAGGAAAGTATACGAAGGCCAGCCAGAGATAAGGTGGGTGTAGTGGCTTACTCATCACACCCTGGGCCTCCACTGGGGCAGGTGTAGGCAGGGACAGGTTAGGGGCCACAGGCTGGGGATGAGACAAGCGGTTACGCTTCAGCCGATCTTGAAAGCTGTTGACATGATGGAGATGGAATGAGAGATGTCAACGCCAGATACTGGGCGCACCCAGCGAGGCCTCCCAGCCAGCTCACCCATGGGCCTAGGCTGCTTCCCCTTGCCCTCTGTGAGGTCCCCCGGTGCAGAGAAATCCGGAAGAGCACATGCACGCATGCACGTATGTGCACACGTACCCCATGAAGACCAGGGAGATGTCTAGAAAGAATCTTTAGCCCAATTTCTCAGTAAGCCTCAGCTATTCCTCCAGGCTCTAAGGTGGCCAACAGAAATTCCTAGTTAAACAGGCAAGCCTCTCCTCCCAGTGCCTCTAAAATCAGGATCTGGGCCCCTCCGAGCCCAACAGCCCAATTAAACTTTTTGCCACAGGTGGAAGCAAATGTGAATTCACTGCGTTCCTTCCCGTCTTTTAGATGTCATGCCCTCGGGCCTCCCCTGCACTTTCCCACACAGAATCCCTGCCTCTTGCACCCTGCCCTGAAGATCAGCTTGCTCAGCATCACAGACTCCTCCCAAGGTGTGCTCTAAGCCGCAGGGACCTGACTGGGGAGTTCAAAGGCAAACTCTGGCTTAGAGGCTTGTCCCCCATTAGGGAGGCTTTCAGCCCAGGAGGTGGGTCCAGGTAATGCTCCTGTTTCCTCCTCCCAAGAGCCAGAAAGCCCTGCAGGGAGATCCTGGTTCCCTGCTCTCCTCCAGAGCCCCCCTCCTCCTCACTGCAGAGCTCGTGGCATGACTGGCATAGATATATCCATCTATCTCTCTATAAATATCCACATCTTTAGCTATATATATATATATATGTGTGTGTGTGTATATATATATATATATCTTTTCTTCTAAAGACTTGGCAAGAATTCCCTAGAAGCCTTTTCCATGACACAATAGAAAACCAGCAGTGTCATCAGTTTGATCGTTCTCACACATACAGCTTGGTGTTGACCTCTGGAAAGCTCCCGTGAACCTTGTTTCCAGTAACCCAACCCCTCCTGCCCTCGCCAGCCTCCAACACCTTGCCAACCTCAAAATACAACTCGGTTTCCTAAAGTTGCCGCTTTATTCCTCATTGGCTCTGTCTAGAAGCCAAAAAATCAAAAACAAACAAACAAACAAAAACTACCACTTTCTACCTATTGCCTTAAAAAAACAATAGGCTTTGTATTCCTCCAGCTGGCAGCAGGAGGAAATTAGGGCAGTGAGATCCAGTGGCACTTAGGGACAGGTGTGGGTGAGGAGAGGGTGTTGGTGGCTTCAGAGTGGGCCATACTCTGTGGGTGGGTAGGATGGTGGGGCACACAGAGGAGGTATCTATCAAGGCTTAGCGACACTGAGACAGTAAGCCACAATGAGGTGGGTCCCCCATAATGACTCCTTGGATAAACAAGAGAAATACCAGGGTACAGGGAAAGGGGTGGAAAAGCAACTTTTGAGGGAGTTATCATTAGGCACAGATTCTGACAACAGTATCTTCATCAGCCCACATCAGCATTTGTTGGAAGGAGACCTAGGAGGGGAGAAGGGAAAGGCTGGCTCTTTCATCTTTTTTTTTTTCTCCCCTTTTCATTCTCTGCTGTTAAAGGTGGCTTGGGTAGGTGGAGACAGCCCTCTGACTTTTCTTTCAGATATTAAGATCCTAGCCACATGTTGACACCATATGTAATTCTAAAACAGGTTTTCTTTTCTGGATTTTCAAAGTGGAGTTTGGGCGAGGGGACTCACAAATAGCGGAAAATGTAAAGGAATAGGAGAATCAACAGAGAAATATAGAAAATGTAATTTGGCACAAAACAAACAAACAGTAAAAAACCACAATAAAACCCAAACCCATACAACTACACCTCCCATAGCCTTTCTTGTTTTGTCGTCTTTCTTTTTAAAGTTGGATTGTTGTCTTTCCAACAGAGAATGCCAGCAGGTGTTGCTGGCAGCTGTTTAATGACAGTGTCAAGAACGTCTTTCAGGAAGGTAGGCTTGGAGGCAGGAGGCGGTGATGAAGAAAATGGGATGGGGGGAGTAGGTGGCCCCACATCTGCAGAGAGGTAGCTGCAGGATGGAGAGATGCACTGGGAATTGCGATGTTATTTTGTACAAAATCCTTCCTGTAGGAAAGCAGGGGGAGGGACAAGAGACATTTTTCAGTTTTTTGCAGACCCAAGAATTTTGAACTGGAATTACAAGCAGCTCACCATGTCGCTGAGCAAATATCTTAGCTCCTCTACCCAGCATCTTCCACTTTCTTCTTTATTGTTAGTGACTGTCATGAGGATGAAATAAAAGGACCTGGACACCCTCAGAGAAGGGTCCCAGCAGTCCCCAGGGGTGATTAGTCCTGCAATTACTCCACATCTGGAAAAGGTAATGGCTCCCAGACTGGCAGGGGTGTGTCGCCGACCAGCAAGAGAAAGATGTTTTTTGTTATGTAGCCCAGAGAGGCTGATTTCTGTTCTCTAGTATGTGAGAGAGACAGTAGGGAGGCTGGATTTGGAAGGGAGGAATGCAGCAGTGAGTGACAGCCTTAACAATGAATGCACTACCAAGAAAACCTCATGAACACTGAAATTCTTTTCTTCTCTGTACTTTCAGCTTAGTTCCCTAAAACTGACCTCATGAAAGCAAACCTGAAAACCTCTCAAGCTAAACATTTTCCTTGGTGAGACCACATCAGCCAACTCTATGGGAAGATATCTGCAAGGTACTCTCCCCTCCCTGAGCTGTCACTTACTTCCCTTTCTATTAGGACAATGACTGAGATCTTATGAAAGTCCCTGGCAATTTTTTTCTCTACCTGCAGGGCTTTACCAGGCCACGTCCTCCGGAGACACAGCCTGCAGGTGGCAGGTTCTTTCTGAGCCTGTTAATCAGATGGGTTGGGGAGGAGAGAGAACTGAGGGCACTGACCCCTTACATCTGCTCGGTGGTGTGCAGCTTGCCAAAGGCTTTCACACATATCATTTCACTAAGTCTGCCCCACAATCTTTTGAAGTAGGAACCAGAATGATCAATGTCTCCATTTTAGTGATAAGGGAACTGGGGGATTTCTCCAAGGTCAGTGGCAGTAGAGCTGAGACTGAAGCCCAGGCCACCTGATCTCTGGGCTTCTTTTTCCCGCCTCCACGCTGCCCCACCGCCTATGCTCACACTAGAATATTTGTGAGAGCGGTGCACCCAGATCCTGTCTTTAGGAGAAGTAAGAAGGAGGCAAACACATCTCATGCTTTCAAATGGATTTAAAGACGCACCTATATCCTGTCTTCAGGGGAAGTGAGAAGGATAGGAACACATCTCAGACAGGTGTCTGAGGAAAGGACTCATGTTGCATTGTCCTTCACATCTCGCCTAGCCCATAACCTATAGCATTTGCACATAATAGGGTTCTAATGATATTGTTTGAATGCTTGCTTTAGGTAAGGAAGGACGCAACAAAGGTACTGAGGCATCATGGGGGCTGTGAACTCTGAGCCACAGAAGTGGGATTTAGGTCTAGGATCCACTGTTCACTGACTGAATAATCTATGGGAATCTCTGTTGAATCCATTTTCAAATTGGAGGCAAGAATACCCACCTTGTGAGCTGCGATGAGAACTATAAGAGATGTGAAATGTGAAAGTATACTGCATACTGTAACATGTAAATTAGTATCTTCCTGCCCCTGAGGTTGCAGAAGTCACCAAAGATAAGATGGCAGAGAGGCATGGAAGCTCCTCTCTTGAGATCTTTAGAGCAACGCTCCTGCGCTCCTGGCCCAGGTGGGTTGGATGTTGTGTGCCCAGGAGGGGCATGGGCTACATCAGGATGGCAAAGGGGCTAGCATGGCAGAATCTCCGTGAATGAGTTTCCCTCCCGTCTCCATCCATCCATTCCAAAAATAGCCTCTATGAGAAGCACAGGGAAAAGGGCAAAAGGCCAGTAGTGAGGACGATCATTAGGACAAGACACCTTGAGGATCCCTCTCAGCCTCAGGATCCTAAGCAATTTCAGGATACATCCTTAAAAAGGGTCAATCAGCACCACCATTCAACTCTTCCGTGCCATGCTCTGAATCTCTACCGAGGTGAAGGGTAAACATGGAGAGTCTTACTGTGATAACTCTTGCTCAAGTGACCACACCAGGGGAGATGGCCACAGCTGTGGTCTCTGTTACCTGACTCTCTGCAGAGGCAGGACAAAGATGGAGGTCTTGTGGTTGACCCAGCGGCCTGGGCTGACCTATACTCAGGAGGACTAGAGCAGGGAGGGAGACACGGATTAGCAGAAGGGTATCCCGACTTCTCCTCCCCTTCTCTTTGAGCTCCTGGAAAAAGCCAACCCGGGCCGAGGCAGAGGATGAGCATACTGGCTAGCGTCTCTTGAGTACTCACTCTTTGCCACGTACTGTGCTAAAAGATGAACATAACTGACCTCATGTAATTTTTGGACCAAGCCCACCAGATAGGTGTCATCATTCTCATTTTGCAGATGAAGAAACCCAAGCTCAATGAGGCTAAGTAATTTGACCAATAGCGTCTACCTTGCAGGTGGCAAAGATAGGATTTGAACCAAGATGGTGTGATTCCAAAGTCCGTATTCTTCCCATTACACATGCTGGCCCTGTCCAAACAGCCCACCAGTCAGGAGCTACAAATAAAATACCATACCTCCTACAGCATGCACTAAATCAGCAGGAGGAGAAGTTGCAGGCTGGCAGAGAGCAGATCTTTATTAAGACACTTCAGGAGCAGGAGAAATATCTCCACCCTCTTCCCAGCCAAAGGGTTGGCTACATTTGTAAGATGAGAAACATTTTGGTGGCAGGGGAAGGAGGGTGGAATCTCAAGCTAAAATCACCACCCACACTAAAGAAAACCTTCAGGCAAACCGGGGCCTCAAGGATTTTGTTCAATTGTGCACGCGTGTGTATGTGAGTATGGATGGGGATAGGGAGAGAAGGAGGCGGGAAGGGAATACCTGTTTTCGTTCCCAGTGGCAGTTATGAACTACACTCTCCTCCCTGAACTCACGCTTCTCCCCCACTTACTTATTTCATATTTTCTCTCTCCTGACCTTGTGCAGAGAGCTAGCGTGCTTTAGTGGATGAGCAGACTTTGGGGCCAGAAGACCTGGGTTTGCTTTTCAAATCCACCAGCTACTGAGTTGTCCAATAACTACATATTACCTGAATGAATGGCAAAATAATTTAACCTCCCTGAGTCTTAGTTTTCTTATCTGGAAAAATAAATTGTCACAGTACCTATGTTACAGGGCTGTTATGAGGATTACATGAGCAGTGCTTAGTGCAGTAGCTGATACTCCATAAATGTTTGTTGACTTGGCCAAGGTTTCTCAACCTCAGTACTGTTGACATTGTGGGCCAGATAATTCCTTGTTGTGGGGTGGGGGAGTCCTGGGCACTGCAGGATGTTCAGAAGCATCCCTGGCCTCTACCCATTAATACCAGCAGCACCTTCTGCCCCAGATGTAAGAATCAAAAGACACCTCCAGGCACTTCCAAATGTCTGCAGAATTACCCCCTGTTGAGAACCACTGGCTTGATGGAATTAATACAGATATTATAGCAAGGAATATACTTGGAAGCACATAGTAGGCATCTATAGTAATACTCATTTTTTTGAATGAGTAGTGATGGGTGTAGCTCTGCAGTTCTGGACCCTAGAAGATTGGTGCGATCATGGAGGGGCTGGGAAGGGCAGCTTTTAGTGTCTGCCCACCTCCCTCTGTCTCTCTGCTGTCAGTTGTCTTTTGGCGCAGACCTGGCATCGGCTGGGGCATGCAGGTGGAGAATTGACAGGTGAGTGAGGCCATGAGCTAAGTGAGGCTGAAGAACTTTTCCCTCTGGGAAAGGGCAGTCCCAAAGGGCTTTGGTTGCAGCAATGCTGGCTTCGATTTCTGTGCATGAGATGTGATTGCTTGAATCATGTGTACTCCCCAGAGAAATCTGTCCATTGCTTGTGGCCAGCCACAAACATTGATAGGAACCCCGATGTCCCCCTCACTGGTAGGCACAACACACACCTGCAAGCCCCTTTGGGCTCACATCAGGAAGACACCTTACAACTGGGGCAGATAAATGGTTCCTGTCCTAGGATTTCTTCCCTCTCCCCACTTTTTCCATCTTTTCCTTCCTTTTAAAGATGTATGGACTGTCTGTTACATTAGCTGGTGCTAAAGGCACAGAGATTTTTATCATCTCTTATCCTTATCCTAAAATTTCTGAGTGTAGGGAGGGAGAGAGAAGAGAAAAGGGGTAATTATAATACTACATATAATAATAATATTACCATTTACTGAGCACATATTCTATTGTGGACACTGACCTATGTGCTTTCCATGTATTAACTCACTTACATGTCCCTCGCAACAAGGCTGTGAGACAGAAACTATTATTATTTCCAGTTTTCAGGTGAGGAAACAGGCACAGAGAGGAGAAGTGACTCTTGCTACATCATGCAGATACTAAGGGGCAGAACAGGAGTTGAACCTAGACACTTTGGCTCCAGGGCCTGGACTCTTCTTAACCACTACACCCTTCTGCTCTGACAGCCATGCTGTCAAGCACACAGTGGGGGCTTCCTAGAGGAAGCGATGTCACAGCATGTTGAAGACAAGGAAGTGTCAGGTGGGCAAGGGGAACAGCAAAGTGTCCCTAGTCTGAGAGAACACCACGTGCAGAATCTCGAGGTAAGAAGGGGCATGCTGAAGCCTCAGGGTCCCAGGGGGCAGTTCTTACTGTCCCCAAGTGGACTCCCTCCCCTTGCCTCCTGGCAGGATTAAGTCCCACCAGCTGATGGAACTCCTACTTTCTGGCCTGATCTGGTTCTCTCGACACTGACTCAGAACCACCTGTTCAGCCTCCTGTCTGCCAGCCTGTGCTGTCTGATCTTTCTTTACAAACAAGACCGTGACCCATGCTCTGTCTCCCAAAGATATAACCTTCAACCGCTCACTCTTTCCATGTGTCCAGACCCAGTGTCCTTGCCTGGGCCCTCTGGCTGCTCTCTTGGCCCTGATCTGAGTTCTTTCAGGCTTGCTTTGTTCTGCTGCTATGGACACGAGGTTTGCTGACGGGGAGTTTGTGTGCACGTGCGTGTGTGCATGTACGTATGGCAGGTGGTGAGTACGGTGTCTGCGTGCCTGTTGCCCGGGGCACATGCCACATGATGGTCAAGCAGGCCTACCATTTCATCATCTGTCATTTGAACCTTTTTTCCAAACAACAAAAACCATCATACTCCTTACTCTGGTATATAAACTAGATGAGAGCAAGACGCTTTGATTGAAGGAGTGTGGAAGTGAGGGTTAGGAGTGGCCACCTGAGTGGCCACCCTGGAGCTCAAGGGCATTCTACCTAAAAACCATGAGACAAAGGATCTTAACATTTCAGGATTATAAAAAGCTTTGAGAATCTGATAAAAGCCATGGGCCTTCTACACAAAAAATGACACATATCTATGTTTGCAAGACAGTTTTTTTTTTGGTAGATCACGGACTCTCTGAATCCTGGAACATAGGTTAAAAATCCTGTGATTTCAACTACTGCAATATCCTCCTCTTGGGTTTCCTGGCCTCCCTGACTTTGTGAGGCAGAGTTATAAGGTTCTGGCTGCTGCGGCACAGTGAATGATGAAACCCAGACAGTCCTGGCATCATTTGCTCCAAGAGAGCAGAGGCCCAGGGCTTGGAAAATACAGCCCTTTTAGTGCTCAAATTTCTAGGACAATGGCATTGGTGTTAACGTAACACCCACACAGTCCTAGGGCCCCTCAGTGTCAGAGACGATTTGTGCCTCAGTTTCCACACTAGCCTAATGCTAGTTAGCTCACACATCTAGGCAATGATTAGAGTGGGCAAAGGATGGGCATCCAGGTTCCAATCTCAATGGCATTAGCAGGTGATAGTGACAAATCTCTTGACCACTGTGGGCCAGCTCCTTCATTCATGATATCACAGCCCATGGAGTTGTTAGGATCACAAGAGGAGCTCAAAATGGGTGACATAAACATGAAAGCTCTTTATATAACTAAAACCACCAAACAAGTTTAAGGGTGTCATTATTACCTTAGCATTTAAGAGAATGACCAAGAGGGTTGCTCTCAGGCCTGGGAGCCAGAGAGGATAATGACGATCTCTTTTACTTTAAAGAGGCAAATTGAGGCCCAAGATATAAAAGATTTGTGCGGGGTCATCCACCTGTAAGTCTCAGGGGTGGGAAGCTGAGGAGTCTCGCAGCTTAGGGCACACGGCTCTGGACAATCCAGCAGTGGCCTGTGGTCCTGGAGTCAGGTACTCTGTCTTATAAGACTGTGGTCCCCACCCCCTGGGCCATGGCCTGGTACCAGTCCGTGGCCTGTTAGAAACTGGGCTACACTTCGCCACCCGAGCTCTACCACCTTGTGCCACACCCCCAGCATGGAAACATCGTCTTCTACGAAACTCAGGAACTGGGCCACACTGCAGAAGGTGAGTGGTGGGTGAGAGAGCGGAGATTCATCTGTATACACAGGTGCTCCCCATTGCTCACATCACTGCCTGAGCTCCACCTCCCCCACCCCTCACCCCCCACCCCATTCCTTCTCCATGGAAAAAACTGTCTTCCATGAGACCAATCCCAAGTGCCAAAAAAGGTGGGGATAGCTGTTCTAAGGCTTATCCTTAAGGAAAGAAGCTCTGAGAACAGTCTCTTGCCATAGCTCCCTGTACTCTGTGCTCAGACTGGAGCCCTTGTCTGCTCCTAGATGCAAATCCATTTCCAAGTTCATGGTGATAGGAAAACCAGAAGGCTCTTCACAGGGTCTGCCTGCTTGCTGTTAATGAGCTGATCTGAGGGGAAAGGCCTAGTGAAAAGGAACAATCACTATCTAGAGTCACTGGAAGGTCCCACGCAGCCCGCCCGATGTATGTGTTTTCTGCAGTGCTTGGGCTGCTCATGCCTGGAGCCTGCAGGCAGGTTTATGAGATTAAAGCCCAGTGCCCAATAAATAATTTAGCAGCTTACTGCAAAAAAACATACACGCAGTATAATAGCTACTATCTCCAGCAGTCTGATGTGTACATACATTTTAAATGCACATCACTTTCATCTACACGTTTCCATTTGATGTGGAGTCCAAAACCAAACAAGGAGAAGAAAAACAACACTATCACCTCTACCCTCCCTGTATATCCTGCCACTGAGATGGGGTTGATGAGAGAGAAAGCCATGCCATGCACTAATCATTTAGGGCTTTGCTGGCTGTCTTTCTCCTCCTCCCAAACCCCTCCAACCCCTTTGCTTTCAATTGCTGTTTGTGTGTATGAAGAATCCAAAATCTCCACTAGACCAAGCATTCATCCAGAATTTGGTCTGCTTCTCTCAACGGTGTCTTTTCTGGAGCAAAGCTGGCTCCAGGTGCTGTCTCCTGCAGCATCCCATGTGACTTGCTGTGGATGCAATTCAAACGCTGGGATAAATAAATATCACTGCTATGGCCACCAGAGTCCAGGCTGAAGTTTTAATGAGCCAGAAGTAGTGGTGATAGATTGGTAAGTCTTGATCTTGGCCATGAAGGAAGGGAAGAATATTGGAGAGAGGAGGAGGACTGGTTGGGGTGGGTGTCACAGGGAGAGTGGGTGGTAGAAGGCAGACAAGCTTATAGGAAGTTGCTCCAAGATCTAGAAGCATCAGTGGGAGGTGAGTGGCATGTGGTAATCTATGTATCAGCATTAGCTGGCAGGAGAAAATGATGCCAAAGGGAACCCTTCTCTCCTGATCGGAAAGTTTACTGGTTCTGATCACAAGTTAAGGGATGAGTAGGTTTAGTAGGGGAGACAGGCATGAGGGAGAGTGGTAAGATTTCTCCTTAGCTTTTGTGGAGATCTACTAGGGTGGAATCCCTTTCTGCCCCAGTCCCTTGACTCTCTTGTGAGTAGCATCTAACTCCAAATGCACCAGCCTCTGGGCTTATACACACACCACTGAGCTTACCCCATCCCCCTACTTTTTGCACCTCCTTGGCCTTGGCTGCGTTTACTGCCAGTGGCTGTGGTTTATCTCCCGTTGTTTATGGCCTGGGACAGGCTGCCTACAAATAGCTCCCCAAAGAGTGGGGAGATTCAGGCATCTGCCATTCTGTGAAGCTCTTTCCAGAAATGAAAAGGACAGTCATAAAATGTTTCATGGGGGTGTTGGTTAGGGGTGGGTAACATGCATCATAAAAAGCGTAATGGACTAATGCTAATACACAGACTGGCTGCAACCCAGGGGTGTCTGCTGAGCTCAGACATAAATATTGGGGAGGCACCAAGGAGACAAATTTTTTATTTCTTTGATTTGATGGTGGGGGGAGGTTGGGCATATTTTTTCCTCCATTTCTCTGTCTGTGGCTATTCCTCTGGGGATACCACCAATCTGTCTGAGACTGAAACTACCCAACCTTTTACAGCTTCCAGAGGGGCAGCAATTAGACTATTGGAAAGACTGGAGGTACAGGGGGGCTTGCAGATACACCATACTGTCTCAGATTTGGGGGTTTGGTTGTATCATACAAGATCGTGCAATTGACAAGATAACTAAATGAAGTGAGTATAGTTATGGTCAATATATAATTGAATGCATATATGAGAAACTGAGTACTTGCCCAACAACAGTCTGATTTCCAATATTGAAGGAACTGATTAATGTTCTTTATTTAGTGGGAACCAAAACAACAGCAACACCAACAATCACCCAACAATCCCATCCACACTGAACTTCAGGTATGAAGAGTAAAATACTTATTTGGTAATTAATGAAATATCAGGTACTTGAGCACACAACCACACACACTGTTTTCCAGGGTTCTGTATTAAAAAGTACCTATGTTCTCTGCTAATGCTGGCCATTGGTCAACCGCGATCTAGCCACACATATGTCTGTAAGTATGCACTTATGTAGAACGGGTAAATGCACAGTGCATGTGCGGAGCAGAGGAGAGAAGTGAACACAGATGCTGTAATCTATCCATGTTGGGTGATACTAAGGTGCTCTTGCCCCTTTCTCCCTAGCATCAAAGTGCTAAATGGCAGTGAGCTGTGGCAGGGCTCTGAGCCCTGAACTCAAGGGTGGATTCAGTCCCCCCAAGACCTGGGCTAGTTGAAAAGAAAGAGCAATAGCAGAAACTACGGCAGTGGGGCAAGAAGCCCCTGTTCACCCTTTGCGTGTGTGGAGAGACAAAGACTGAAGGCATTTGGCATTCAGGTTCCAACGCACCATTTGCTTTGGAGGAATTCATTTTCTGCATGCTGTCCCTGAGAATGGGTGGAAAATAAAGTAGCATTCCTCTGAGTGCCATGGGTACCAAGAGTGGAGTGGGGATGGGAGTGTAAAGCTATCTCTTTTGTCCTCTTTTGTCCTTGTCCGCTGTATATGTGAGGAAAAAGAGAAAGTGGGAGGGCAGGGCATCTTATTAGA
Organism: Lepilemur ruficaudatus; assembly: GCA_963574885.1. NCBI lineage: Eukaryota > Metazoa > Chordata > Mammalia > Primates > Lepilemuridae > Lepilemur > Lepilemur ruficaudatus. The sequence goes on along the minus strand of CAUYRT010055621.1, from coordinate 60,643 downwards.
TGTAGTAAATCTGTGCTAAGCAATTTAGATACTTATTTAACCTTATTAGAATCCTTATGATGTAGATCTTACCCCTGTGTTAAAAATCAGAACTCTCAATTCTGAAATTCCAAGAGGTTATAGTAACTTAGCCAAGGTCACATACTTAGTATATAGTAGAGTTAGGACTTGAACTCAAACCATTGTTGTCTCACAATGACTTAAAAATATGAAACAAGAATTTCAATAAATGATGGTTTGAGAGAAAAATTATTTTCAATCTAAGGTCAGAAGAGCAGAGACTAATGCATCCCTTATGTCAACTGGTGCAAATTATTACACTAAGTGATAAAGGGAGGTCACTCCATGTGTCATTGCTGGAAAAGGCTTAGACAACCCTTGTGCACGATGACACGGTCATTACTCAGGCTCAGGGTGAATGGGGCACTGAGAGTCTCCAAAACTGAACTGGGGACCTGAGAAAGGACTGGGCTCCCTGGTGACTAAATCTGCTCCATATTTACCTAGAAAAGCATTTCAACATGAAAGGGAGCTTATCCTTTCCCATCAGGCTCAGCAGTGGGCTCTTTTACCTGTGAACTTAACTGGTTCTCTGTGGCCCAAGGAGCTCTCTGGGTGGGGGGGCCCATGGGATCAGTGTGAGTGGGGGTCTTGTCCAATCATCTACCTAGAAATGAGGCCTCTCTGGGCTTGTCAATAGGGGATAGGGAATAGGGAAATATCCCTCTTCCCATAGTTGGCTCAGAGCCACCATGAAGTCTGAGAAAGAAATCACCATAGTCTCTAGTCTCTTAGCCTAAACTGACTGCTGTTAGGTTAGACATAAGGAAGAATGCCCTGAGTGTGAGCTCTCTGAAGCTTGACCATGAGCAACCAAAATTGGCTCTGGGATGTCCTTTCCCAAAGATTGTAAAGAGCAGCAGAGACACCTAATTGCTGCCCACAGCACTGGGTAGAAGTGAGCCTCCCCTCCAGCCTCACCTTTGCTTGCTGGTATTTCAGTAAAGGGCCAATACAAATATAGAATGTATAATTTCCACATCATTCTTGGCAAATCCCAGGTGCGTCCCATTAGCAGAGTTCCAAGGATGCCATTTTCTATCAAGAAAAAGACATGCCGCGTCGTAGTGCTTAGCTCAGGGCCCTATTAATAGCAATTCTAATTATATGGCTGCAAATTTAATTCATAGCAATGATTAGTGTCAGAATCAAAGGCATCAGGCATCAATATTGATGGAATTGCATAAGCCCCATAAACAGAGAACAAGCATTCGGGCCCATCCCCCCAGCAGTGGTCTGCTGTTAACTATTGCATTAATGTCTCTTCCAATTTTGCCAGATCAAAATGACTCCATTTCTCAGTGTTCTCCTCCCCGCCAAAACCTTTGCCCAGCCAGCTCTGAATGGGTATGACTGGCACACAAAAGATCCCAGACAATGTCTTTGAAGAAGAGCCCGGGGGCTCCGAGGGATGCATGGGTGATGGGCCCAGGCCCCACGCTTTACCCAGCAGCTTTTGGCCTCATCAGCAACACTCCTTTGTCTCCCCTTCAGAAAGCTCACAGCAAACAATGATGCCTGGAGAAAGGGGAGTCAGCTGGGGACTGTGTGTGGCACAAAAGGCTGCAACTCCGTCCATTGTGACCTGGGTCCAGAGTGGTGGGGAGGTGGAGGAGGAGGCCCAGGGAGAGAGACACAAACAAGGCAGCGTGTGCCGAGGTGACAGCTGCCATGTTCTGCGTATCCAGGACACCTTCACTCAAAAGAGTGCCAAGTGGTGGCCTTTCCACTGTGCTCTCCTGCATCTTCTTGCAGCTCTCTGTAGTGCAGGTGGTGAGCTACAGATAGACAAATGGAATCTCAGGGAAGTCCAATAGAATGCAAAAACTAGCAGTTAAAAGCACATGTCTGGAGTCAGAGAGCTCTGGATTCAAATCCCAGCTTCCCACCTACTAGACCTGTGACTCTGACAAGTTACTTAACTTTTTTTTGACCCTCACCTTGTTCTTATGTAAAATGGACATAAGACAGTACGCATTCTTACCTTACAAGGTTAGTGAGGATTAGCTGAAAAAGCACTGAGCTCAGGGCTTAGCATATAGGACGTGCTTAATTTATAGTAGACCTCATCTCCCACCCCCCTAAAAGGTGGGGTGCCTAGAGAGAGGGCTAATGTGTAAGACTTGGGAGTCCTGATTCAGCATTCTGATTGGTCAGAACTTCTCTGGTAAGGTCCCCAAGACATGGGGATGGAGAGTTCAGGAATGCTGGTCACCCCTGAGCAAGGCTGCATGATTGGGCCTGGCACAGGAAGCTCAACCGGACTCCTGCTCCAGGGGGAATGATCCCCAGGTCAATTTTTGGCTTTGCTTAGGAAATGCTTGCATGCTAGACAGAGGCAGAAGGCAGTCTGGTGTTTTGTGCAGAGAGAATGTTCTTTCACAGGGTATAGAGAAGGGCCCAAAAATTAGAATCCACAAACTTAGATTCTAGGCATGCCTCTGTGGCTAAGAACCTGGGTGATTTTAAGCAGATCACTCAACCTTTCCAGGCCTCAGCTGTTTCATCCATAAAATGGAAGAATACACACCTCACCCACACAAAGTCAGTAGGCTGGACCCATTTTCTGAGGTCCTGTCTAGCTATAAAATCTATGATTCACATTTAAGGGAAGACTCCTGACACACCTCGTTTGATGGTGTCAACCTTCTCTCTGGGGGGCCCTACCCCCTCTTTAGGGTCCTACCAGCCTCTCCTCTTACCTTGATTGCTTTCTCACCACTCCTGAACAGTCAAGCATGGAATTTCTGATTCGTTACTGAAGCCTGTTGATGCCATTTTTCCTTCCAGGCTAAGTGGGGACTACTCAGCTGGTGGCACCATTCTTTGCAGTACAAACCAGAACACAGTGCAGGAGGGTGATGCTGAGTGGGACAACTCCAGTGGCACCGGCTCCTGAACTTCTTCCCCACCTTAGAGCCTAGAAACCTTTTGGAGGCTGAGGCCAGGAGAGGGGGTAGAAGCCCAGGAAAGAGACTCAGAAGGACAAAACTACAGGTTCATTTGTACCACCTTGCTTCTCCATATATTTCCTGCTTCCCTGGACAGAGAGGCACATGATAACAACAAGGAAACAGATGCTCAAGTAGCCATCAGCTTTTAGCTTGATCATCTTAGGCTATACCTTGGTGTATCCTGGTCCCATGTCCACCCTGAAATTTTTGTAGTCCTGGTTCTAATTCCCACATCTTCCCTTGATTTACCACTTGACCCCAAGTAAGTCCATAAACTTTGAACTTCAGTAGCACCATCTGCAACAGAGCAGTGAAACAGCCCAACCTTTCTTGATCATTTGAAAATTATATGGAATTAATGAGCTAATAGAAGCAAAGAGAATTTGAGCCCTTAGAAGAAACACAGGGTAATGTTAATAATACAGGAGTGGTAGCAGGAATAATAGTAGGAGTCACACCAGTAGTAACAGTGGTAATAGCAGCAATGGCTGCCAGTGATTAAGCACTATGTGCTGGGCTCTGTATTAGATATTTGACATCCCCCAAGTCTATATGCATAGCTATCTCGCAAGGCAGGCATTAGTGGTCCAGTTGAGTAAACAAAGGTCCCTTCAAGATCACACAGTTCATCTGTAGCAGAGCTGTGTAGCTCCAGGATATTGGGTTGGCTTGAGAGCATGCAAAGGGAGAGAATGGGCCTGTTTTAGTGAATTCTGCAAAGCCACAACAGCGGAACCGACACTTCCCCCAGCCCCGCCCTGGGAAGGGGGTCAGTACATGTTGTTTGGAGATATGAGACTCGGAAAGCTCTTGCTGGTGACTAATGCAGCTGCATGCCAAAGTCCAGCAGGATTGGATTAGTTCGGCTCAGCTGGTCAGGTCTTCTAAGTATTTTTTCCCATGACTCAGGGCTGGGGGCAGGGGGCAGGATTCTCTTTCTCCATCTGACCTGGCAAACATGTCACTAAAAAGGAGCCTGATCTGACAGCTTCACTACCCTAGGGAGCCCGGGAAGGAGTGGGATTTGGGGAAAGCCTCAAAGATGTTAGTAATAAGAGAAAGCACTTTTGTGCCAAGCACTATATTAAGTACCTTTTAATACATGATTTTATTTGATCCTTACATAAATATGCAAAGTGTTTATTACTCCACAGAAGAAAAAAATGAAGTTTCACAAGGTAAGTAACAATTGTAGGAACATTGACGTGTGCATGGGCCCAAGCTTTCATACTCCTTTACATTTTCCCCATTGGTGCTCATCACCTTCTAAACAAACTGTATAATGTGCTCACTGGTGTTGTTTGTCCATCTTCCCACATAAAGATATAATCTCCACGAGGGCAGGTATTTCTGAGATTTTTGTTCACTACTATATACCAAGCCCTCAGCACATAGTAGGTATGCAATAAATATCAGTTCAATAATGAGCTATTTCACTTAATTCTCATTATAACTTCATGAGGCAGGACCTAGAATTGTCTTCCTTTTATAGTTGAGGAAATTGAAGCTTAGAAATCACACAGCTAGTAGGACGGAGGCAGGACTGGATCCCATAAGCCCATATCCTCTTTGTTTTGCAAATCAGTCCCTACTTGAAGGCAGAGAAGTGGACCAGGTGGTCTTTCTAATTCCCTTCCCACCCAGAGATATATGCCCAAGTTCCAGATCCACAGGTAGGCAAGGCTTAATGGCCTAAAAGAGCATGCATGTATATGTGTCTATTATCCTAAAGATGAGACCTCTGTAAACACTAGCAACTTGGCCTCTTGCATGCAATTTTGCATGGCCTATTTGGGTCACCTGGATTCTGTGAGCTTGAATCACTACTCCCATCCCCCCTGTCCCCAAAACACAGTTCTCTATGCTTCACCTGCCCTACAACAAAGCCCTGAGCTGCAGGGCTCAGTCTTGGGCTGTGGAAGAGCCAACTGAACACACAGCCTGATACCTCATACAGGACTTGTCCAAGATTCAAGTATGTAAGAAGCTGCACAAAAGGTGCAAAAAATAAATGAGGCTTTAGTTTCTCCACTTTCAGAATGGCTCTGAGAGATCAGGGCCTCCTTTCCCAGGGTCCGCTGGGGCTCTTGATAGAACTAACACCCCCTGTCTATACCTGCCATGGTCAAGCTGGGGGATGGGCTGGCCGGGGTGAGTGTATTGGTGCGGAGTGGGGTAGGGGATTCTGTAAATGTGCCTCCTTTCTGGTACCAACCAAATGCAGTCTTTCCCAGCTTTCGGAAGACCAGTTCTGGGGACCCAAGAGGCCTATAAAACAATAAAACAAACAGCGAGTTTGGCGGCGGGAGCCCGGGCAGCTTGCCAAATTCATTACTAGGGATGTGGCCGTGTTTCCCCGAGCCACCACCTCACCTCTTTGACACAGGCTCTGGGGAAGGGAGAGGGTGTCTGCTCCCCACTACGTAGCCCCCACATTGCTGAGATGCTTGGGGGAGTAAGGGTGTCAGATCAGCTGTCCCAGCTCCCAAGCAAGCCATTAGGTCTCCAAGAAGTGCACCCACAGTCCTGGCTGTTTGCTCAATCAAGGGTTCACACTGAGAGACGAGTGAATCATTTCCACTCAGAGTGGCTATTGTTTGGTGGGATTGGCACAAGGAGAAAGGCATGTTTCTCAGCTTTTTATCCAACTTGGCCTTCTGTCCGCCCAGGCAACTCCACCCCGTGAGGGGAGCCAAGTGACAGGTTAGGAAACCTCTGTGTGTTTTGGGAGAAAGTCCAACCGCCAATGTCAATATTATCAATGGAGAGCGGTGTGGGTGTGTAACGTTGGGCAAGATTCTTGGTATCTCTGGGGCTCGGTTTCCTACACCTGTAAAATGGGGTAGAGATGTACAGGGCACTCATCATACCTAGTTGCAGTAGTTGGGGAAGATGGAAAGGACTGGAGGGTATCCTATAAATAGTCAGTGTTATCAAACACCCGAGCAATCACCCCAGGGCTTGGGAGAGTTAATGCTTTGGTGCTTCTGATGGATTCTTTCCAACACCTAAGCTGCCACTGCAAGAAGCTCACAGCTTTCCTGGCTTTGTCTAGTAAATCATTTGTGAGATTACAAAGGGAAGAACAGGATTGGGACATCAGGGCTTCCTGTGGGCTGGGGATGGGAGACCTTGGGCTACTATGTCCCTTAGGGAAAGACAGAAAGAATTTTCCTTATGAATTCCACAGGCATTTTAGAGGCCACTGTTGGCTAATGGGAAAGAAGGTGGAGCCAGAGGGGACCAGGCCTCTCCTGGAGCTTGGAAAGCCTCTGTGGATTTGCAAAAAATCCTAAGCATCCTAGAAATGGAAGGTGGTGCTGGGCCTTTCTACCTGCCTCCCTGCTGCCAGATGAGCTACATCTGGTCCAGGTGAGACAGATGGTGTCCGTGCTATTCTGGGGCTCTCCAGGCAACAGTGTAAATGCTGTCCCCTCGTATCCAGCCAAGATTTCTGAGAGCACCACCCCACCCTCTTCCAGAGGCTGTTAACCAGAAAACAAACTCCTTTCCTGTTAGCCATCGGAAGTTCTCGCATTCCCATGACTCCTCATGCCACTGCCATGCCAGCCCTCTTCCCTCCCCGTGCTGACCCACCCGACACATCACACCTTCCTTCCTTTGCAAACCAGCCACGTCAACAGGAATCACTCTTGGTGCTTGATTCCATTCCGGTCAGTGCAAAGAGGGGTCTGGCACGGAGTGGGTACCCCACACATTTGAGATCTACTTCATGAGCTCCTAATGTGTGAGATACGTGGGATCTGACAGTGATGTGCATATGAAAAGAAAGGCCTCTGCCCTCAAGGGTCTGTGACTCTCAAGAGAGGTGGCTATCTTAGCAGCTGCTCCCGAGTCAGATGCTATGGGGTCCAGGAGGGTGCTATTCACAATGGTTGAGGGGCAGGGTAAATAAAGGACATGTCACCAATGCTTAAGCAGTAGGCAAGGGTTCCAGTGGGGATGGAGAACACAGAGCCCATAGCTCCTGCTGCTATTTAAGGCCCCCAGGGCCGAGGGGCTAGATGGTCAAGGCAGAACACCACCCTCCAGCTTCTTCGAGGAGCCCTGCAGGGGTGTGAAACCAGGGCTGAGGCAGCAGTTTTTGCAGCTGCAAATGGAAGGAAAAAATCAAAAGAACTTGACCCTGAACCTCAAGACAGTCCTTCCATTATCCTGGCATCCTTCACCTGCTCAGCCTGATCCTTCCCTCTTGTGCCCCATGACTTATGCTTGAATTGCCCCCTTGACTCCTCCCTGAAACCTGGAAAGTTGTACCTAATGAGATTCCAATGGCCATCATCACTCTGCCACCATCTGCTTGGGTGTTCACTCCTAGTCCTCATCACCTGGACTCCCATGGCTTGTACCTAACCAGGAGAGCGTCACAGTCAACCAGGCCCAGGCCCCAGAGGACTCTGTTTTGCTCCTGCACATCTTGCCCCAGGCCCACCTGCCCTCCCTGTCTTGGCCTTGCCTTGCCCTGTCCTTGCCAAGCTCCTCCCACCTGACCCTGAGGGGCTTTCAGCTCTGCTGAGGGTAGGCTCAAGCCCAGCCTGGACTCCAAAGCCCACACCAGGGGCCACGGTCTCCCTCTTTCTGCTCCTCCTCTCTGCCTCTCCCTGTCCTCCTGTATCCCATGTGCCATGTGCCACTGAAGGAGCCGGGAAGAGGTGGCAGCATCGCTGGAAAGATCGTGTGATTCAATGCAAGAATCTGCTCCACAGCACCCCTGAGCAGTGACCTTCAGTCTCTGCTTGCCTATCTCCCCCGACTAGGAGCTCATTCCCTCTTGAGTCAGCTCTTTCCATCTGGGGACAATTTGGCTATAAGAAACTTCTTCCTTTTATCAAGTGGAAAGCTGCTTTGCTCTAACACCTACCCATGGGCCCTATACTGTCCTTTGGGGCTGCAATGGTTAAGTCTAATTCATCTTCCAGAGCTTAAAGGCTGAGCATGCAGATTGTGATACCAGATAATCATGGTTCAAGTCCTGGTGCTGCCATTTACTTGCCACATGACTTTGGACAAAGTTCTGTTTTCTTTTTAAACCTTTCTTGGCCTCCATTTCCTCCTCTGTAAAATGGACGTGATGATAGTACCTACCTCCTAAGAATTATATAAAAGATTGAGTTAATAGATATAAAACTCTTAAAATAGCACCTGACACATAATAAGTACTTGGTAAATTATATTATCTGAAGATAGGTATGTCCTGCTTTATTCACTCTTTTTTCCTTGGGTTAACATCCTTTTAAAAATATCCTTCACAGAGCATGATTCCCACATCCTGCCAGCGCTTGTTTATCTGGCACATTCGTTTGCTCAACACCCTCTTGCGATATTATCGCCAATGTAGAGCGGAGTCGCTGCTTCGCATGACCTGGAAGCTGTTCTCCTGTTAATGTGGTGAAGACTAACTTGGCTGAAGCTGCATCACACAGTTGGCTCACATCGACCTTGTGGTCAACTAAGACCCCAAGATCCCTTTCACTTGATGCCCTCAGGGTTTCGGGCCTCACAGGGCTCTACCTCACCTTTTATCTGTCCAAGTCTTCCACGCTCCTCTGTGCACAGTAGACCTTCCTTGCATGTGCTTTGCGCCTTCTCTGTGTGGCACCCAAGGGCTTAAATGCCCTTCTCCCTCACACCCAACTTATCAGCTCATCAGTCTTTATGCAGACCCTGGTAATCTTCCTTCTCAATAAAGCCTTGAAGATGGATCACACCACGGTTGCTGGTTTTGCTTGAACTGTTCCATCCTTACGGTGAATCTTTGCCTATTTTCTTACCACCACCAATGCACTGACCCTTAGCCTATGTGAGCATTGCACATATTGGTTTTGAACCACCCTGCCTGCTTTTCCCACATGTTTGTGGTTTGGAGGGCCGTGGCCTTGTATATGGTGTTCTCCATGCATCTTGCAGAGAGCAGCATATGAACACAGCACATGAGAGCACCCTGTGGTCATGCCATTTCTAGTGAGTCTCTGCTTCCTCTAAACTTCCCCACACAGGGACATCCTGTTCCTACAGGCCGCAGTGGATGAGAGCTGGACAGTCTGACAGACGCCTGGCCAGGCAGGGAAGAAGTGAGTAGTTCTGACGCACCGGGCTTCCCTCCCCTCTCCAGACTCTTAGCTATTTTTTTCTTTATTTTCCTTCCTGTGTTGAAAGAGCTATGGGGCCTGGACCATGGTAGGGTTTCCTGGGGACATTCCATAAATTCCTCCTGGGCTGTTTCTCTGGAGAGGGGTGGGGACAAGCGGCTGGGTAAATGGGAGGCCAGCGGGAGCCCGGGTGTGACTGTCAGGTGTCTCAAAGGCATGTGGGTGGAAAGGAAGGGTGAGTTGCACAGAGGAGGAAGGAGGGGTGTGATGAGTTCACAGCAACAGCCACAGAAAGGCCAAGCGGAGAGTGAGAAGGAGCAGGTCAGAACAAGCCGTCGGCAGCCTCGCCCCAGCCTTGCCCTCGAACCCGCTGACTTGCCTCCACGGCAACTAATCTGCTGGGGTTCTACCAGGACCAGGAGCACTTGGCCAACTCAGGAGTGTGACTTGGAAAGCTGCCAAGCCCCCTGAGTGTGCAGTGCAAGGTGCACAGGGATAGGGAGAAGGACATCTCAAGGTCCCTTTGAGTCCTGCCGGGTCACTCTTCCTTTATTCATTCCTTATCCATCCATTTGAGCCAGCGTGGATTCCTTATTTCAGATCTAGGGCTGCAGAGTGTGGAGGCGCTAGCCCCTGGCTGAACTCCATGGCAAGCCTGGACCTGAAGACTGTTCTTAAGCTTCCAACTCTGGGCTCCATAGCTGTTTCTTTATATAAAGGGGGTACCACCTTGGGTGTGAGGATAAGAAGCAACTTATCCTAGATCTCTATGTTTTGGCAAGTCACTCTTCTTCTCTGGACCTCAGTTTCCCTGCCGAATAATAGATGATCTCGAAGGTGCCCTAGAGAATAGTTCTGGTTTTCAAAACAGTTTTGGGCCTATTCCACGAGTGAACATTGGTGAAGGGATTAAGGAGGAGGAAGGGAATACATATGCATAAAGCATGGCCACTGCCTTGAATAGAACTTTCAAGAGAATAAAGGAGACAGAGTTACACATGTGATCCAGAGCACTGACTGATGGTGGGGACAGAGATGGGGGAAGGCGCTGAGCACCAGCCTTGCTGTGGCTGCTGCTGGCCCTTAGAAAGCCTTGGTGGAACTTAGAAAAAGATGGGTCCCCACAAAGACGCATTAGTAAGAGGAGCCCCGCTGGGCAGGTGTCTCTACCACAGGACACACGGTATGACAAGGAGAGCTCAGGCTGGATTTCAACCCCCACTAGGTCCTTTGGCCCAATGCCCCTGGGCCAAGAACAATGTGCCCAGATGGATGTGGTGGCCCTCAGACGCAGGGCAGATAGGCTACTTTTAAACCTTAGTGGAATCTCATAGAGCAAGACCTTCCCTCTTCCACTTTTGTGAAGCAAAAGCAGGGGCCACACTCTTTCTCTCTTTCATGTGCTGACTAGCCAAGTCCAGGTCCACAGTCCCAGGCAGAGTGGAGGGCTCAGCACAGAGACACATAGGAACCTCTACAGAGAGCAGGAAATGGTTAAACAGCTTTGGTGTGGACAACCAGAAGAGGTCTGGAAGGTTTAGCACACCAGGTAAACCCAGACCAGTTCTCACCTCCTCTGGCAGTCATTCAGAATAGGCAGAACATGGAAATCCTTCCCTGGGCTCCCTCTAGGCTACCCTCCTTCCACACTCCCAAATAACATCCCTCCCAAGGCTCTAAATGGATTAGGAGGATAGGGCTCCAGGGTCATGTCAACATCAAAGAATGAGATGCAGAGAGGTCTGGCATGTTCCTTGATCCACAGGTGCTGGAACGAGGGAAAGGTGGCAGGAGGGTAAGCCTGGGAAAAGGGGATTAGCTGGGACCGGAAAGAATGCGGCTGCTGTAATCTCACATAATGAACCAGACTGTGCTCCCTCTCCGCACCCTGAGCACTAGACAAGCAGGTACAAGCTGTTGGCTGCAGCCTGCTGCACCAGAGGCCTGTTCCCTCCAGCTGGCAGAGGTGCCCAGGGAGGCACCGGATAAAATGTCTACTTCCTGGTGGCTGGGTGGGGAGGGAAGAGTCTGTGATTGCAGGAAGAGGAGAGATGGGAGAATGTCTTTCCTGGGCACCATGTACCATCAGAGAGCAGCACCCACCACCTGTCCCAGCTTCTTAGAACTGAGACCTGTAATCTGGTCCAACAAACTTCTTTGGATTCAACAAAGACTTTTGACTGGTACAATCAACTCTGTGGGTCCTGGGGAAGGATGTGCGATGTGCGTGATTCATACTGTAAACAATCAAAAAATTAGTTCTATGTGATTTGGGAATGAAGAGTGAATTTTTTCCCCTTATGCAGATGCACCTTCCTAATTCCTTAAAGTTTGGACTTATTGTAATCGGCTTGCATTCCTGAGATACCCACTGACTGATGGCCAGAGGAAGCAGATAGAGGATAAGCTACAAAATGCATCCTTTCCTACCTCCCCATTTTAGCCCCATCTCCCAAGAAAATGAAGAGTTGCCTGTAGCTAAATCTCTGCCAACAGTTACCTTCCAGAAGGGACTCTCAGCTGAGGAGCTGAATGGCGTCGTGGCTTCCAAGCTCACAGACTCTTACCTTTTTCAGCTTGCCACTCTTAGTCCCCACGAAAACCACGCTGTAGCCGTTGTACACGTAGGAAGCCACAGAGGTCATGCGGTCCCGGCTGGTGGTGTACAGGGTTAGGCCCTCCACTGGAGTCGAGCCTCCAAGCGGCTGGTTGATGTCCAGTCCACAGAAGTTATCATCGATGGGGACGGGCTGGAGGGAAAGGGAGGGAAGTGGGTGAATAGCGGTGGAGGCACGATGGAGCCACCCTATGGGGCCCTGACCCCCAACTGCCAGCCCTAGGGCACCAGGCCTCACAGAGGCACAGACATGGGGCTCAGGGGTCTTTGCCATGCTGCACACAAAAACTCTTCACAAACTGACCCACAAATCCCGTATTGGCTCCTATGAAACCAGATGCAGGAGCAAGCAGCATTCTTCCACTCACCTGGAGTCACCTGCCTCCACCTGTCTGCTAGGAAAACCAGGGTCAGTTTGTACAGCTAATTGCTTGAACTAATTTTCCAGTTATTTTAATGTCCCTGTGAACCATTCCATTCTATGGGGATCTTTCTATTTTAGACCAGGGTTCCTTCAGTCGATATTTAGTCTAGAGACAACATCACAGGATTTTTACCAGCCTGGAGAGGGTTTCTTATTTGTTTCTTGGGCGGCAATGTCTCTCTTTGGGCACAAGGAATTTTAAGCCATTCAACTATTCACTACTATCTACCATACCTGGAACGGATTGAAAGTGACATAATAATATTGGACAGTACTTTACACTATAAAAGTGTCAGTTAATAGACAAATGCCTCAGTTTCTTCATTTGGAATAATACCTGCCCACTTTTCTTACAAAATTATGTAAAAGAGTTTTGTTAAGTTGTACAACTATTTCCACTATTGTATGTTATAGGTCTTCAACAATGTGTGGGTGAATATAATCAAGAGGGAATTCTGGAGTGATGTCCTTCCCGTTACCAGCCTTTGGAAGAGAGTGGCGGTGTGTCCGTATAGAGTATGCTGGGAGAGACTGGGGTATCTTTGAACAGAGAGCATCTTGAGCTAGTGAAAAAAACCTGCTGGTCAGAAAGTAGGAAGACCTCAATCCCACTCTGTGTTCTATTGCTAACAAGTGGGGTAAACTTGGAGTCTTCTTGGGAGTTGTTAAAGAAAATGTTAACTTGATGATTTCTAAGCTCTCATTCAGTTTTTTTAAAAAGAGAAAGAAAGACAGATAGACAGAGACTGCATGTTTCCTGAGGCAGGGGCTGCAGAGGGGTTTGCATTCACTCCATGGTACCTAGTAGGAGGCTGGGCTGGGACAGGTGCTTGGAGATGCCCCAGTGGATTGTACAGCACCGAATCCTGGGGCAAAGGCTGCAGGATCTGGGCCAGAAAGAGCCCCGAGCCCTGTGGCAGCTGCTCCTTCTGGATCTGGAAAGGCATCTGGAGGAGGAAGGAAAGGGCTGTGGGAAGCATAGAAAGCATCAGAGAGAAGCCTGGCCCCTGTTCCCTTAAACCTTCTATTCTCGCCCTCACCAGGGAAGAGCAGGCTGACACATCATCACGCGTTGACAGACTCATTTCTTTGGAATAGTTGGTTTGTAAGATATGGCATGTGATTTTTTTTTTTAAACCAGGGACTTCCCTTCCATTCCCTTCTCAGTCTCAAAGGGAATAGAGACTCATCTCTTGTGATTCCTTAGTGTTTCGTAGAGAGCTGCTGCTTCTGCTACAGGTGGGAATACTGGTGCTGCACATGTGCCTGTGTGTGTGTTTGTAGTCATTAGGAAAGGAAACCAATTTTGAGTTTAAGGATGAACCTTGAACTCTGGATAATACGGAGTCCCACAGAGCGGAAGGAATGAGCGTCTTGGGAAGAGGGTGAAGCAGAGGTCTGCCGGTGCCAGCTCATGGGAGAGGGTTGTGTACGTCTCTGTAGTTAGTGACGTCACACTGGTGCTTGAATCAGCCACGGTCAGAGCATGTGTACCAAGGGAATTGGCAAGTGCCACACACCAGGGCTTTTCGCTCGCTCCCCTGCCTGCATAGAGCCAGTTACTTCATAGTTACCAGCACATCACTGGAGCCAATGATGGGAATTCCCAGCTCTCCAGAAAAGCAGGTCAGAGCAATCAGCTACGACTTTCTACATTTTGTACTTCTCTTCCTCAAGCCTATACCATAGGTGGCAGCTGCCCAGGTATGACCTGGGTCAGGCAGATTTTAGTCCTGTCTCCACCCAGCTGTGTGACCTCGATGTGCCATATGGCCTCAACAAACCTCAGTTTTATAAAGTTTACTTTACTTACTATAAAGTAAAAGGATTGAGCCAGGTAATCGTCAAGCATCCTTTCAGCTCTGAAAGTCTGATTTCATGACTTCAGTTTCATTCCCACTTTCTGCAGGACTAGTAAGGCCTCAGAGTCTGGGCACAGGCGTGGCCCAAGACAGCTTTTGAGAAATGATGACAGGAGCAAAAACCTTGCTGGTAGTTGTGGATTTTGCTAGATTCTACCTGACTCTAGAATCTCCAGAGCTATAGAGGAAATGGTTTGTTCTGAGCCTGAGCCCTGGGGATTGGCTGGCATTTCTTTTACTCCTCAATGTCTTTCTCAATATATTGCCAGATATTCCCAAACACCTGATGCCACTTTACTTTTGCTCAAATGATGAGAGCTTGGTCTATGGCTTTCCATAGAGGCAGAATGACGAAACAGAAACAACCCTGACTTAGCAGTCATGCGGGCAAACTGAATTAAAATCCCTGCTTTATCATTTGTCATCGTGTTGATTTAAGCAATCTGCTTAGTCTTTGTGAGCCTTTGTTTTTGCATCTGTAAAATGAGAAGGATAATTCATGCCTTATTGGGTCACTGTGAGGAGCAAATGAGATAACACTTAAATTGCCAAGCATAGTACAGTGAGTGAGAGTCCCTACCCATCCCTTTTCTGGCATCAGAGCTCAAATCCTTGATCTGGGATTTCCATGTTATTCTAGAGTCATGTTAAAATCAAGCTCGGGGACCACAGCTTCTCTCATTGATCCTTAATCTCCTCTAAGGCCACCAAAATGTCTCTGGGTCCCCAGGTCTGGGATCCTTTCGACTGTAAGGACCTCTTGGGGTCCCTGCACCAGAAAGATGTGGTGCTGAAGGGGGGGCAGGTAAGAGGCTCTTCACTCTGAGGCCCTGGTCCCACCTCCTGTCACCTTTCTCCTAGTGCCTTTGCTGTCCTTTGGTCACTAGCCCGGGCTTGTCTCTCTGCACCACTGCTGGAGCAGAGCAGGGTGTCATCTTCCTCTTTCCTCTGGCTCAGAAGCAGGCAGGAATCAGCAGTTTCCTCCTGACAAGGCCCCCTCTGGATTATGGGAACCAGGCTGGACTCCGCATGGGGTTAACCCTTACATTTCCTCTCCACTCCTCCCAATTGGTTAGGTCCACTGGTCACAGAATTTTAGTGGTAGAAAGAAAGTTGGGAAATTTTATCTAGTCTAGCTTCCCTCATGTTATGAAAGTGAGATAACTAAGAAAAAATAACTGGTTCCTTATTACTGTGATTAATATGAATAATCATTGCTGCCCATTTATTGAATGCTTAGTATATTTCAAGCATCATACTAAGCGTTTCACATAAATTTTCTATTTGATCCTCATAATAACCATGAAAAGAGGGTAACATTGTCTCTATTTTAAAGATGCAAAAATTATAGCTCAGACCAAGTGTATAACTTTCCCAAAGTCACACAACGAGTAGGTGGTAGATCTGATTTTTAATCCCTGTCTGTTGGACTTCAGAGCCTATTGTCTTAACCATTATCCTACACACCTAGCAGGTGATGACAGGAACAGAAGCACAGTCTAGGCCTGCCCTGTCCTCTTGCTTTGAGAAGTGGGTTTTGGTCCCAGTGGCAGGTGCCCTCAGTTTAGGAGACTCAGAAAGCAGCCATATGGGCCCCTTGGTCTCAGATATTTCCCTAGGCCGCAGAGCCAGAGCCCACAGCACTGTGTACAGAAAGCTATTTCAGCACTTGTCACACTCCGTAACAGTTAACTAAAAATGGTAAACCTAACATTTCCAGGCATGGGGCTAATCTCTCTATTTGTTATCTCATCTGATCTCTCCATGAGGTGGGCAATATGATTCCCATTTCACAGATGAGAATGCAGAGATGTTACATTGATTCTGAAGCCAGGAAGAAGCAGAGATTTGAACCCTGGTTTTTGTCTCAGAAGTGCAAACTCTTAGACTCTTAGCTACTACATTATGTTGCCAACTGTTTGTCTTCCTCTCTCTCTCCCCCAGACTAGATTATATGCCCTGTGGACGTAGTGATCATGTCTCTTTGTGTTTGCATCCCCGGTGCCTAGTGTAGTGCCAGGCACTCAGGAGACCTTCAATGCTCATTTGTTAAATGGATGGAGGGATAAGTGGATGGATGGATGATGGATGGATAAAGGGAGTGATGAACGGATAGATAGAGGGCTGGGTAAATGAATGGATAATGGTTAGGAAAGGAATGTAGGGAAGGATTAAGGGAGGGAGGAAGGGAAGAGGGGGGAATAAAGGGAGAGATGGGTGAATGTATGGATGGATGGTGGATGGATAAACGGATTAAGGGATGGATGGATGGAGGGGGAGAGAGAGGGAAGGAGGATGGAGGGATGATGCATGGATGGTAGGGAAGGAAGGGGGATGGAAGGATGGAAGGAAGGGGGATGGAAGGATGGAGGGATAGGTGGATAGATGGAAGGATGAGTGAATTGTGGTGAACACTTTGATGGCAGCACCCTGACCCTCTGGCAGGACGGTGCTTGCCACTGATTTTCTTGTCTCTACTTTCCTCAGGTCTGGATCCTGAGCTCCCCTTCTCCTCTTTTGCCTTTGCCCACACTTCTCACTCTCCTCCAGTTTTCAATCTATTAGTCAAGTTCAATTCCTTTCTCTCTCGTCCGACTTAGATATCCGATGCCTATCTGACCCCTCACTTGGCATCACGGTGGCCTACAGCTCTGCACATACAAGATCTAGTTCCTGTTACCACTGACTGACCTCGTATGCTACTGCTCTTTCTCTCACATGCTCTGACCCGGCTGCAGTGGCCTCCCTGCTGTTCCTCAGTCACTTCAGGCATGCCCTGAATTCTTTGCACCTGCTGCTGTCTCTCTGGCATGCCTTCCCCAGACACCTGTGTGGCTCCCCTTCTTCCTGTCTTGTCTTTGCTCAAACACCACTTTCTCAGTGGTGGACTCATCAAGGCTCACAGGGGCTGCCTCTCCCCCTTCCCTGCTATGTTTTTCTCTATAGCAGTTATCACCATTTGACAGACAGCATGTTTGATGTGTTCATTTGTCTTGCCTCCCTAATCTGTAAGCTCCATGAGGGTAAGGAGCTTGGTACAGTTGCAAGCTCGTTCACCACTTGGTTCACCACTGAAGCCTGCAGCACCTACAGTAGTGCCTGGTGTGATGTAGGCACTCAATGCATACATTTAGAATGATTTAATGAATCAACAAACATGTTGTAAGTATCCGGTGTTGGTAAGACCCTGTGTTATTGGCTACCACCTCATAACATGAGCCTGAAAACCTCTCTCATCTCAGGGTCTTGGTGTCTGGGAGCAGGTGTGCCCTGGGGCATGGACAGGAAGGTGGGATGGGTCAGGAACAGAGGTGCGCATCCTTACCGCTTTGGTGCACTGGACATCCTTTCCCAGCAGCCAGTTGAGCTCCAGGTTGCCCTCACCCTGGTAGCAGGACTGCAAGCGCTCCTTGATCTGCAGGTTGATGGCCCGGATGGGGAAGGCACACAGGGCAGAGTCGTCGGGTGGGTGATGGTACTGCTTCTGCCCTTTGGAGAAGATGGCGAAGAGCACGTCATCCTGGCCGCTGATGTTGAAGGCCTGGGCCAGGGAGTCCCCAGGCTTGGCCAGGTAAGCAGCCTGCAGGAGGCGGTACTCCACCCCTGCCCGGGTGCAGCCGAATGGCAGGGACACGTACGAGTGGAACTTGGGGTCGTCCTTGCAGAGACGCACGATGCGTGAGGTATAGAAGAGGTCTCCGGCGGAGTTGATGGCCACACCCTCGGGGGTCTCGGGCTGGACGGTGAGGAAGTAGACGAAGCCCCCACTGGCGAAGCCATAGATGTAGAAGATGTCAAAGTGGGAGACCAGAGCCAGGGTGTCTGAAGGGATCTTGATGAGAGAGGAGACAAAGTCACTGTGTAGCTCGTAGTCGAGCATGGCTGAGGACTCAGGGTCCCGGGGCAGCTTCCGGCTGGACAGAGTTGGGAAGTAATCCTGCTTCCCGTCCACGGCGGTGCCAATGAAGAGCTTGCCGTCCTCGCCCTCGGAGCGCACGATCACGCCGTACATGGTGCCCGTCTTGTTGACGCTGGACAGGTAGTGCTCCTTCTTGTGGGACGGCTCCACCAGGATGAAGAGGTCGTCGAGTCGCAGCAGCTTGCAGACACCCTGGTACAGGCTCCCACAGGCCAGCAGCCGGTTCTCGGAGTAGTCAATGATGAGCAGCTTGTTGACGTTGTTTGTGAGGGTCAGCACCTCACTGCAGGGCTGCACGATGAGCGGCGGGTAACACGACTTGTTGTCCTCTTCCGGCCCTGTCTTATGAGCCACCTGGATGGTCAGGTTGCCCGTCAGCTTGTAGACCCGGTTGATGGCCCCCACGTAGACGGCCCCTGTCCCTCGGTGGACAGTCAAGTGGTTGAAGGTCCAGTCACGGTTCTCGGAGTGGAAAGTGCTGAACTGAGGCATGCCAGCCGCCCGGGGGGCCAGCAGCACCCAGACCACCGAGAGCAGGACCACAGACCAGCTCTCAACCTCTGCGGCCCGTGGCCAGGGACCCCTCTGTTCCATCCTGAGAGGGGCGGGGTTGAGGAGATGGTGCCTCTGTGAGCTCATCTGCCTGGCCTTCCTAGGTCGGCCCGCACATGGTTCTGGAAAACACAAGGCAGAGTGGTCAGACTGAAAATTAGTTCCAGGAGGCGCGAATCGGAATGCTTGACCCAGGGTCCCCATCCCGGCTCAGCTCTGTGAATCTCTTCCTTCTGTGTCTCAGTTTGTCTATTTTTAACATACTTTCTCCCTCATAGGGATGTTCAGGGATTCCTGTTATCTATTTTGGTCTCCAGCCTTTACGCTGTATTTTCTTTTTACTTTATAAAGCATCTCTATTTCTGTCCTCTTAAGACATCGTTTTTATCTCTCGGAGAGGTTAAAAGACTGTTGCAGTTCACCCAGCTAGTCAATCCGATGGCAGCACTAAAGCCAGCCTTCCTCGTCCACCTTTTACCCGAGACCAGTAGAAATCCCTCCTGCATTTTGAAAGCTTGTTAGGAAGACCCTCCCTTCCCCCGGCTCTCTAGGTCAGCTACTCCCAGAGTCCGATATTGCAATAAAATTCCTAATTTCAGACTTCCATGGCCTCACACTGCTAAGCCTCTTTGATTTCTCACCCTCTGCCAGTGCACAGGGAGGACAGGAGCTGCCCACCCTGAGTGAGAGACTCTCACTGCCTCTGCCTTTCTCCTCCAGAAGGAGGACCCCTGATCTTCAGCTGCTAGAACTTGCTAGGAAAAGAACTATGCTGTGGCCAACAAGACTGGGGTTCCGACATGTGCCATTCAAGAGGTTGAAAAGTCCCTGCGAGACGGGCAAACAACCGTCCCTTTGACAGGCACTGCCCAGCTGTGCCCCCCGTGCCCACCCCACCACACCTCAGTGAGCCAGGTGGCCAGGTCCTGAGAAAATTGCTTCCACTTCTTCTCTGTAGCCAGAGCAGTCTCCTTGCCAAGGGGGACTGGCTATCTGAGTCCATCTTCAGCCACCTCAGGTGGCAGTTCTGGGTTTGGGAAAATGTGGAGAGCAGCAAAGGGCAGCAAGGTGAGAGGCGCTCCCATTTCAGCCACTGCTAGGGCCTCCTGACTGATTCAGCATCCATGAAATCAACCCTGAGCCTCCGCTGGCCATACTCAAATCCCGCTCTCCGATCTGACGCCTCTATTCTTGCCCTCCCTCTGGACTCCCAGGTCCTGAAGCTCTTCTGCTGCCAGAGGCCCGGTGCTCACTCTTCCGTGTTCCAAGGAAGCTGCCCAGGGGTGCTGGTGGGGTCCCAGGGGGAACCTCTAGAGACTTCTGGGCAAAGGGGGAGGTCAGAGAGCAGGGCTTGCCCCATCAGTGTCAGGCACTGTCCTGACTTATGGAGAGGGACAGCGGGACGGGGCAAAGCAGCGAGCCGTCCTGCCGAGAGATCGTTTCTCCAGCTGGACAGATCCTCCAGCAACCTTCTCGGGCAAGTCCAGACAGAACTCTGGGCCCATGAGGCAGCAGGAATGGAGACACCCGAGCAAAGGGTGGAGAATTTGCTCCAAGGCAGCTTAGGTGACGTCTGTCTGTTCCTCTCTATTCCCCAAGCTGGCTGGACTGTGTTATAATTAGAGCAGACATCATTTTGAGAATCCCCCAGTTTTTTCTTTATATCTTTAGAAACTCTCCAACTCTGCATCCTGAGCCTAGCAGCCTCCATGGTGCCAGGGTAGGTCCCGCCTGACTCCCCTTCTCTAATCACACTCCACCGGGGTGTTCTGGGGTGACTCACGGGGCCCCAGGCTTCCTTGGAAAGAGGAAGGCAACAGCAGCGTGAGGCGCAGGCTGACCTCAGCTACTCCGACACAGCCCTTCCGGCCCCACGCACACACCGGCAAAGCCTCCCTACAGACGGAGGAGCTTTCGGTTTGAAAACCAGAGGTTATTTTTAGCTATGTCCTGAGGCCGGTAGCAGGACGTGAATTCCTGAAGAGGAGCTATGGAAAGGAAATAACAGAATCCTCAAATTCTCCAGCTGGACTGGGTACCGCAAGAGGCCGTTGTCTGCGCGCCCCTCTCGCTGGGGAGCAAGGCTTCCTTGGCCGCAGGTAGAGAGCGGTGTCTCCCGCGAGGAGCTCCAAGGAGCAGGAGCAGAACTGTCAGCACACTGTGCGTGGAGTTTGCACTTTAGAAAGCGCTCTCAGAGACACCACCACACGGAATCTGTGGACATTATACTCCTGCCTTTTCCACAACATACATGCACACATGTTTGAATCGTGGGTGGGGGAAGGGGGTCGTGGTAGCAGAAACAACATCAAAGGACATGGTGTCCGGTGAAGATCGACGATCTCATCTCCCTGCTTAGTATCCCCCCCGCCCAAGACACAGTTTGAACAGTGAGTGGCTTTTGCTGTGAGGCAGAATTTGGAACAAATCTGGAATCTTGGGAAAGCCAAGTCTCATCTCCCATTCTAGTAGTATGTGGGTAACTACAGCACAAGCCTCTCAGGTTGTCATGGAAGTAAATGAGACAATGTAGGAAAACCTCTCAGCAGGGTTGCAGGCACACAGTGAGTGCTTAACTTATGTTAGTTATTTTATCATTGAAGCCTCCTCGGGAGACGGTGCTTCAGGAATCCGGCCGGAGCTCCTGACTTCTCTTTTTGCTTACATTCTCGCTTTCCATGTGTTGAACACTGTGGGTAGAACTTTGATCCTCAGCCCTCCCTAACCCAGTGACTGAGCTCAGTGTCGGACGCGTGTGGTAGGAGAAAAGGAATAGATCTATGGTGATCTTCTCTGTCATACTACTGCACAAGTCCCAACATAGCCTCTCTGCAGACTGTAGGGAAGCCAGTCAAAGTGTAGGATCCTGAGAGTTGGACTGAGAATGGAAAAATTGGCTAGAAAGCCAAAAGGCATGGGGCCACAGGGTAGGATGAAGGGTGGGGGACTCAGGAGCCCTGGGTTCAAATTCTGCTTGTGTCACTCATGAATTGTGATGTGGCTTCAGATTGCTCTAGCATCTCCCTGAGCCTATTTCTTGATATTAAAACAGAAGGTTTTTGAATTAGTCAATCTGCAAGATTTCTTCTTTCTGATAAAATGATACCTTGAGACTTGGTTCCTTCAGTTTCTAGAGCCTGTGATTCCAATAGCAGCCGAGATCCTTCTCTCCAACTTGGCGAGGCTAATTAGGCCAGGAGTTCTCCACAGAGAACTACAGCTGGGCTGTTTTTCTCTCACCCTCAAGCAGCATCTGCTCTGGGACTGGCTGATCCTGGTACCCAACCAAGAGGATTCATCTCATGGTGCGCAGGGACCGCCCATGGGGAGCAGCTGTCACTGGACACTGGAGTCAAGAGGAGGCATGGTCTCCCGCAGTAAGGGGTGGAGGGGAGGTTTGCACCCCACCTCGGGAGTGTGGCCTTTGTAAGGACAACTGACTGCAACACCAAGATTGATGTTACCAAGCAGCTATTCCAAAGCAGGGCCCAGTGGGCAAGGATCAGACCTCCTATCCCCATTCAGAGTGAGGGGGAAGGGAATCCACCTTGGTGCCTCTGATTGGGGGCCGTGTAGTGCAGTGGTTAAATGCATGGGCTCTGAACTTCGGTGCCTGGATACAGAGCCTATAGCTGTGCACAGCTGGTCAAGGTACTTTGCCATTCTGTGATGCTATCTCACCATCTATATAAAATGGGTTTAGTACTAGTATCTACCTCACAGGATTACTATGATGAAGTACATTCATACCTGTAAAGCACTTAGAATAGTTCCTGGCCCATTTTAAGTGTTCAAGACACATTAGCCTTTATTGTTAGCAATTTATTTGTCACTATTTCCAGCTCCTCACCTCCATCCATCCCACGATCCATCTTAGAATGAATTTTCCATCCTCAATTTGGTGGAAGCCAGTAAACACATGCCTAGGACTTTGCACACCTAGCATTTCCTCCTAACCCCAGTGTTCTGCCAGTGTCAATCAACCTCAGGAGTTTTCTCTCCATAATGATGCTTCCTTCTTTCTGCCCCATCTCTCTGTCTAGCTCATAAAGTCACGTCACATGCATTCTCAAGAGACAAAACTTGCCCAAGTCTCTACTCTCCTGCCAGTTTCCTTCTTCCCAACCCCAATTCTCAAACCAGGGCATCCTGCTCCGGGACTCTCATCTTAACAGCAGAGCCTCCCAGGACATCTTACCCGGAGCATTCCTGGTGCCAAGGAGAGGCCATGCTCACCTCTACGGGAAGCAAGTGCCACTAAATATTTTATTTGGAGGGCCTGATGACACCATCTCCCCGATCAAGATTCAGGAGGCAGGTGTTGGTGACAGCCAGTGAAGGCATCTGATACTTTCCTGATCAGCTGCTGCGGGCGTCAGTGGGAAGGCAGGGAGGAAATGGCAGTCGAGCATTTCCAGTTTGGCTCAAAGGAGGATTCTCTCCTCCCTGTGTCCCATTCTGTTGCCCTTTTCAGGAGATCTGGGTGCACATGTCTCTGTGCTTTCTCTCAGCCTCTCTTATTGCAAAAGGAGCTGGTTGGAAGAGAAGTTAGATTCAGGATACGATTTTGCCAAACTGAGTCAAATTTCATGTTAGTAGCTCTCACACCCTGGGGCCCATCTGTAGCTCCACCATCACCTCTGTCTCCATTCCTATTGCCACTGTCACCAACACCATCATACTTCCAGCACTGCCATTACCAGCACCATCCTGGTGCTGACGGTTTCCATAAGAGTACAGTAAATGGTGCCCATTAGTACTACTGCATGGCTGGGTGCTCACACAGCCAGGACCCCACGGAGACAGGCGACGAGAGAGAGGATGCAAGCATGAAAATGAGAGCTGTGAAGTCAGAGAAGAAGTTAGCAGCTGCTCTTGGGATTCTCCCAACCTCCTCCCTGTCCCATGGAAGAGGGGGGCCCATCCTCGCTCCCAGCTCTCTCCTCTCACAGGTAGTGCCTTTAAAGCAGGAATTCAGGACGAATGCTGAAAGAGATGAAAAGATTACCCCAAGCCACTATTTTTTTTTTTTTAGATGAAGAAACCAAAGTCCATAGAAAGGGAACATATTGTCCAAGGTGACTCAAAATGAGTCAGATGCAGGCTGCAATTAGAACCCAGATCTCATGACAAAAAGTGTGGCACTTCTTCCCTCATAGGTGGAAGGGTCCTGGGAGTTGGTGGTGTTCTGCCCAGAGGCTGTACTGTTTGGGGGAAAGAAGGTGCCTTTGAGGATGGCTCCATGGTGGGCAGACATGAGTGTGGTGCTGGGCCTGGGCAAGGAAGTGGTCATCAGAGCAGACTGAAAGCGGCTCGGATTAAGGGGCAGAGGGGATGAAAGAGACATGTCAGAATGGCTCCCTTCTGCATCAGGGAGGAAGCCTTCCTCTGACCTCCTCCAGGCCTGGGCAGGCCCAGGCAAAGGTCACGCAGTAGAGGGATGTCACCTACACTGTGAACTGGGGGCTACAGTGTCCTGTGCCACAGCCCCACAGACAGGTGTGATCTAGTCTATGCACGGAAAGCTCCTTTTTCCCAAAGAGAACTGCAGCAGAAGGACTGAAGTTAGCTGTCCAGGGGGACATCCTATTGAGAGAGGATCCTTGGGGCATCCTGCCAAGGAGATCCTGGAACTTTCTGACATAGAATTTTCCTGACAGCTGTCTAGGAATAAGTTTGCCCAGAGGCAGGGGATTGGTTTCGATGATCTCACAGGGCTCCCCTTGGTTTAAGATTTCTAAGAGGATAAAACGTCTCAATGGGAGATCCTGAGGCTCCGACGTGTCCCCTGTGGGCGGAATGTTACCGAAGGAGCGGTCTTAATGTCCCTTGCGCAGTTGTACGTGCAAACACTCTGTCTAACGGGGACCTCAGAGGTAGTCCAGGCACGTTGGGTAGCACAAGGTGAGCGAGAGGGCGAACGCAGAAGCCCCGGGTAATGCCGACAGCTGAAAGGCCTCAATTAGAGTGAAAGGAGTTATCTGGTATTTAAATAATTATTAGATTGAAGGAATAATCACGGGTTTGAGCTGATTTTTTCCCCACTGTCACCCTGATGGCGTCTATAATATTATTATTCAAATGCCCATGATTCTCATTGAGAAGAGACCAAGAGAAAGAGGGGAGAGTGGGGGGGCGACGGGTGGGGGGAGGGGAGGGGGTGGGGAGAGAGAGTCATTTAATCTCCATGTGACAGGGCTGCAGGAGGTACGATTAGTCTTTTTCTTATTTCAGCTGTCACTCAGCACAGACACCAAAGATTGTTATTAGCGTATTTTATGCACGCAATTTAAAGAGAAAAGGGGGAGGGGTGTGGGGAGAGGGAGAATTTTCTACGGAAAATAACGGGACCAAAGGAACAATTTAGATGTCACTTCTATACCAGCTGCGTTTGCTTCATTAATCGAATGTCATTTTTTTTCCCTAGACTCCGTGCCGTTATGTGAAGCTAAGTGGCTATACCACGTCCCGGAGTGGGGGAGAAGGAAGGTGAGAGGAGAGGAAGGAGGAAAACGGGTCCCTGCCTACGTGCACCCCTGGCAGCCATCCCTCAGGAGGTGATACTGTGGCCCTCCGGAACTTTGGGTAACAATTTCTACCCAGTCACCTGCTGTCACTATGAGAAGGTGGACCCCCCTACTTGTCTTCACATATGAGATTTCTTTTACAGGTGCGATAAATTACATTCCATCTCTAATAAACAAAGAGTGAGAGAAGGAAATCGGGGGGGGGGGTGTCTGACAGTCCCAATCTGTAATGAGGAAGATTCCACGCTCCAGGTGAGGCAGCGAGGGGCCAGGAGGATGCAGCTGCGGGTAGCGCTCTGCTCTGGCAAACGCCCTTGGACCCCACATGACTGCGTAACAGTGAGGGACTCCCGCCTCTCTGATAGCAGACAGAGGCAGGGTGACAGGGGTTACAGGCTGAACTGTGTCCCCTCAAAATTCCTGTGTTGAATGAAGTCCTAGCCTCCAGTCCCTCGGAACATGACTGCATTTGGACACAGGACCAGGATGAGCTCGTGAGGGTGAGCTCTAACCCAGTATGACTGGTGTCCTTATAGAAAGCAGAAATGTGGACCCAGAGAGAGACACCTGCAGAAGGAAGACATGTGAAGACACAGGGAGAGGACACATTTACAAGCCAAGGAGAGAGGCCTGGAACAGATCCTTCCCCACAGCCCTCAGGAGGCATCAACCCTGCAGGCACCTTGATCTCGGACTGCCCAGCCTTCAGAACCGTGAGACAATAAACTTCTGTTGTTTAAATCCCCCAGTTGGTGCGACTCTGTTACACCACCCCTAGCAAACTAACGTAGCAGGGAGGAGAAAGGGACTCTAACTTCTTGGCTCAGGAATTGTTCTTTTAAAGAAAAGAGCTGTGTGCATGTACCTGCACACACAAGTTTGCCGGGGGGGCGGGGGGGTGGACATAAACAGTCTTGGGGCCAAGACACTTAGAGATGTAGGGCTCTTAGCACTTTTGTGGGAACTGGAGTCAGCAAATGCTGCTTCTTTCATGTGGCAGAGAGCAGTGGCCCAGAGAACCCACTTGCTCTGCCCCTCACAGCTTGGGGATGAGAATTAGGATTTGCTGGTTTCTATTTTTCCTGCAGAGTGGGTCCTGTCTTTTTTGGCATCTCTTGCTCTCTTCTGCTCCTACTCAGAAGAGTGAATCTTTCACTTGCCAGATCCCAGAGCGAGCTTTCCCCCGACTCCCACCCCAGCTTCTCCTCCAGTCACGGGCCCTGTCCTGAGACCACTGATTCTCATGCCAGGGAGGGTTTTCTGTTGTTTTTATTCCCAGGTCTGCCAGTGGGCTCTGATAGAGCCCTGGAAACTGCACCAGCTCTCCCAGGGCCTTAGCAAAACATACAGTGTTTGTCCTCTTCTTGCACAGGCTATAAAAGTTTGGAGTTGAGTCCCTGAATTATGAAGGGTTTCAAAATGTGCACTCATTTGAGGGGCTGGGTGGGGGGTGGGGGGGTGGCTCTGTTCCTTTCTGGGGCACTGGCTGGGCTGGCTTTGCAAAGTCAAAACAAGATTCATTACCCCGGGGCCGGGAGCAGGGAGATACACGCCTGACCCTGCAGGCCTGTCCCATATGTCACGGGCCTGTCAGAAATCTCCCAGAATTCCTTTTATTATCTAAAGGTCGCCACCCGGGCAGAGCCGAGAGCCCCGCGTGGTATAAACCAAACTACAAGAGCAATCAATTTCAAGCAGCTGTCTCCCCTGCCACCCCATCCTCCGCTCCCCCTTCCTTGGGCTCTGCCCTCTTCAACTCCCTCTGAGGGAGGCTCAGGAAGGAGCCCTGCCTGGCCGTGGCCACCTCTCCCCTGGGTCAGAAGGAATTCCTGAGAATTAGCAGGGCTCTGAGGCAGTGAGAAGCAGGCCTGGGGGTTGTGCCTGCCCTCTGCACTCAGGGGGTCGGAAAAGGTCACCCCTCTTCTCCCCTGACTCTAAGCAGGACCCAGTTTAAACCATCTTAGTGGTGGAGTTGCTCTTCTGGTGGGCA
The DNA here is from genome assembly GCA_963574885.1 of Lepilemur ruficaudatus. Lineage (NCBI taxonomy): Eukaryota > Metazoa > Chordata > Mammalia > Primates > Lepilemuridae > Lepilemur > Lepilemur ruficaudatus. The sequence goes on along the minus strand of CAUYRT010055621.1, from coordinate 33,628 downwards.
TCATGGGATAAAGGACAGGAAGAGGAATTCTCAGGCTCCTTCCAAAAGCAGGGAAAGGAATAAAAAGTGGGGCTATGGCTTCACTAAGTCAAGTCAAAATTCATGTTAGGAAACTTCATACCTTAAGGGCCATGAGTAGCACCATACTAGCATCTCCCATTTGTTTTCTATGACAAAACCAGTAAGGAGTAGCTACTATTACTATTCTTTGTTAACCACCTGCTCTGTAGCATGCTGTGCTAGATGCTCTGTATACACTATTGATCTTTGCTGGATTATTGTGCAAGGTGGGCATGAATTACCCCCATTTCACAGATGATGAAACCATCTCAGGAGGCCCGGCTAACTTGACTAGTATCGTTCAGCTAGGAGGCAGAGATTTCTGATACCCATGCTTTCCCCATTACTCCTCATTGCCTAGATTTTTCAAATTTATCTTTCAGTCAAATCTTCTTATCACCGGTCTGGGAGAACTCACTAGAACGTTAAGTGAGACTTGGCAAGTGCTTTATTTTAAAGGTCAAAACTTGCGGCTCTACAGTCTGGTTTCCGTCTAGCCTGAGCCGGTCCTTTCTTTTGGTAACGGGGTAGCACTTGGGGGAGGGGGGAAGGCACTGGCAGGAGTCGTGGTTTTCAGGTACCAGGTAGGATCCCTGAGTGTTTTGCAGCAAGAGGTTTGCTAGCTGGTAGCCACCTTTCCAAACAAATCCAAGTGATCTTTCCAAGGAGCCTGAGACTTTCTCTTCTGCCTTCTCACCCCGTCCTTACTGCACAAGGAAGAGCCAGGGGCTCCTTGAGATTGAAATGGGACAGAGGAGCAGGGTTAAAAAGTGCCCAGCTAAATGGTTAAATAAATTATGGTTACTCTACATAATGGCATATTACACTGACATTAAACATAATGTTTTCAAAGAATAATGACACTGCTCCGGTTCACACCAGTGGCAGGAAAAAGGAAGGAGGGGGTAAGGAAAAACCAAAACAAAGCATTCATCTCAACTCTCAGTCCGTGGACTGACCCTAAAACCCACACTTACTCTCCCCTGAAGCTGTCCACATCTTTTGCCCCCGAAGTAAAATTTTAATGGCTCCCAGGAGACCCCAAGTGAGAGCACTTCCTGCTTTCTTTTGCAGATCTTCCTTCCCTTCTGACTTCAGTGGCTCTACAGAGACAGCCACTATAGCATTATAGGGACAGGGATGGGGAACACTCCTGATCCCTGACACTTTATCCCCATGTCAGGGAAAGTGGCCATTAGTGCCGGATGGAGGTATATTTTTCAACACTGTCTGTTTCCAGAAGCTAGAGCTCCCTAAAGTTCAAAAGAGTGGGCCTTTTCACCAGGAAGCCTGGTTCTGCCTCCCTGAAAATGGTGCTGGTGAGACAGGCACATTGTCACCATCCAGGCCTCTCCAAGACGGACCCTGCTGAAAGCCACTGGCAGCTAAGACCCAGCCATGGACATCCTGCAAGGTGTGCCTTGTGCTGCCTCATCTCTTGTGCCTCAGACCCTTGTCCAGCTTTGCCAGGCACATGGCCAGAGTGTGATGTTCAGTCATGCAAACACCTTCTGGGGCTCCTTGTTGTTGCCCAGATTGACCCGGGACTGCTAAACACCCAAGTTCAAGTCCTTCCCAAGCTTGCTCTTTCTTCAGCCTCACTGCTCGCCTCTCCCAGATGACTCTACTCCCAAGAAACAGGTTGGTTTGTTAAGTCACTCAAACTCCTTGCTCAGTTTCACCCTTTCCCTAGAATTCCTGTCTACGCTTTCTTCTTTGCCTGTCCACCAGCCTATTCTTCAAAGCCTCAAAAAGCCTCTCGGACCTCTCTGCCTCCAATTACCATTCTCTCCTCCAAAGTCAGGAGAGGGCAGGAGTGATATCTCATGTTTCTTGGCATCCCATGCAGGGCTAACATGATGACTGTCACTCAGTATTCTGCTCGCTCTGAACTGTGGAGAGCAGCACAGGGGGATACAGGGTGCTCAACTGACACTGTCCCTGCTAGTCTGCCCTAAGAAATGGTTTGAACTAAGACACTTGGCTCAGAGAGTCCTCATAGCCTTTGGAAGTAGTGAAGAAGGAAGTGAGCCATTTGGGAAGGATGTTGTCTTGAACCTCCTGGACAAAAGGCACACGGCCTTGGCTTGCTGGATGAGGTGGGGAGAAAGATGGGAAGAATGGGAGGATACGGCTCTGTCTTTGAAGAACACACAACCCAGATGTGTGAAGGAAGAGTGTTTGCAAGAGAGCTCCATAGCCACAAACCATAAAATAGCATAGATCATGTAAGAAGCATGTAATAATTTAAAAATATGAAAAATTGACAACATAAAGTGACCAAGAGCAGAGTGGGGTGGGGGAGAGTCCCCTGGGAAGGTTTCAGAAGAGGGTCTTCTATAAGGAGGCCAAGCCCACTCTGGTCAATGCCGCCAGGCAGCACGTGCAGAGAAAAGACCACAGTCTTTAGAAATAGACCTGGGCTCGAGTCTCGCTTCTACCACTTACTAGTTGGGTGACCTTGAACATGTTATTTAACCTCTTGGAGCCTTACCTTCCTCCACTGTAAAATGACACCTCACGGGGTTGTGGTCTGAGAGTCCATGAGACAATGGATATGAAATTGTTTTGTCAACTCTACTGTGCTGCGTAAACACCGGTTACTCTTGTTTCTGTTTTGGAAGAAACACCGTGCAAGGGCATCGTCTCTTTGGCAGCAGCAGCCACCCTGTATAGTGGTGACAAATGCCAAGGGCTCTGTTTCAGCGCAGGTGAGGGGTGGTCGCTGTGCAGCAAGCAGAACAAGGTGACTCAGCATCCATCTCCTGAGACCTGGCCTTCTGGAAGGGTTGGGTGCTGCTCGTCCCACCTTCTCCCCTGTGTGGACCTAAAGTCACTAGTAGCCGTTCCCACCAGTCCTCTCAGCCCCACGATGTCCAGGTCACCTCCTCTCACAGCCCTGGGGTGATTAGGACCACTTGTGCCGCTCTTGCTGAGTTGTCCAGGCACTTGCGGCAGGACAGGAGGGAGGAAAGGAAGAAAGAGAAAGGCTGGTCTGGAGGAGGAGGAGAGGGAGGAGAAGGAGGATGATGATGAGGAGGAGATGCTGAGATAACATCTCCCTCAGGCTGGAGCTTTGGGCTCTTCCCATATGGGGTCTGCCTTGGTGTACAGGAGGAAGTTCTTTTTCCTTCCTTATCTCCCCTGCCTCTCTTTCTCTCCAGTGCTTTTCGGAACCAATAGCCAGCCTTCCCATAGAAAGCTCCAACTCCTTTTCACAAGGAAGCTTCTTAAGCAGGTTGGGTCCCTACCCTGTCCCTCCCACCTGCAGTTTCTATTATTTTTCTCTCTTTGTCTGAGATTTCCAGCTCTTACAGAAAAGATCCTGAGCTGTCAGGCAGCCTCTCTTAAGTAACAGGCATGTGCACACTCACGCACACCGAGCAAAGGAAGCGCTATGCGGTGGATGAAAGGGGCGCAGGAAAACGGAGGATGGGTTGGGATTCCGGGCAGAGGTCCGACCACTGAAGGGCCTGGTGTGTGCCAAGATGCACAGGCACTCGGCCTGGAGGACCCGTACACACCTGGAGTGGGGGGCATCATCCCTTGCTAAGGGAGCAGGGGAGACAGAACTTTTGAGGCCCTTGAGGCCCTATCAGCTTCGGGCACCCAGGATCCCCCAGTCCCCCAGAGTCAGAAGATGAAGGGCACAATTACGCCGAGACAGGGCCGAGACAGGGAGAAGAATGTGCTGAAGGGAGGCAGGGGAATGGCAGGCCCCGGTGGGAGGACCTGGGGCGGGAGATGAAAAGAGCTCCCTGAGTGAGAATCTGGCTGTAGATGATGAATGGGGTGTGAGAGAAGAGCCTGGAAAAGGGTAAACAGCCAGGAGGGCCCCGGGAGGGAAGCGGGAAGGAGGGGTGAGGAGAAAGAATGTGGAGGTCAGAGAGCAAAGAAAATGCTCCTGGAGTGATTGACTCAAGATCCGACATGCTGCACACCCGGATGGATGCACGTGTGCGTGCAGATGTGCACGGCGCCTGCCTGCCCGCCTCTCCGCGCCCCTGCCAAGGTGTGAGCAAGTCTGCTTTCCTCCCAGACACTCTCTGTCCCCTCTGGAAAACTCTTCTTCTGAAGTTTGCTTCTGAGTCTCCGCGGGACCCCACTGCCATAGGAACTAGCATTTCTGCAGTGATTTTATAGTTCCCTAAGAATCGCACATACATCATCCCATTGATGTACCCCTCACACAAGCTCGTGAGGTTGAGAGCACCATCAGCACCGCCGTTTCACAGGTGAGAGGACTTAAGTCTATTTGAGGTTACATATTTTGGCTAAGGCACCAGATGTGGAAGTGGGACTTGGACGTGGGGGTCCTGGAGTTAAACATGTCCCCTTGCTTCCCTGCTGCCTGGCGCTGCAAACCAGTCAAGGAGGGGTCACCTACTCCAGAGGTCAGTCTCTGCCTCCAGGTAGGCAATACTCTGGTCTGGGGACATCGTGTGACCATTCCTTGGGAATGAGGGTGGAGGCTAAGGACTCAGAATTGAACTCTTGGAGACCCCCTATGAAAGCTGGGGACTGGAGCTGGGGACTTCTGACCATCCATTGAATGCCATTCAGCTCTTGCCCAGTTCTGGCTGATGGGAAGGAGGGCTGGGGAGGGGCTGAGGCCTGGACACCACCACTGGGGCTTGCACAGGTGGTGGGAGATGGAAAGGGTCCAGGAGCACTCATCTGTAGGGACGGTGCCAAAGTCTCCCCTCTCCCCACCTGCAGAAAGCCAGGCGGCAGCTCCCCTCTGAAGAGCACACTCCTCAGCAGTCCCTGCAGCCAGCCCTGGAGCACAGGCGGCTCCTACCTGTCTCAGACTCCTGTCCTGCCCCCACCTCCTCCCAGCTCTCAGCCCTGGCCCTGCTACTCTCCAATTCCCAACCGTGGCAGATCACTGATTAATTCAGGGCTGTTTAATAACCCTTCTATTTCGATGAAACAAGCTGTCTTGTTTTCTTTATTTTTAACACTGACTTTCGTTTCTTTGCTAAGCATCTTACTGTCATTTAAATTTCTCTGTCTCCAACCAAGCTGATAATAGACTGGAGTGAGCAGCTGCTTCCATCCTGTTTATGACAATGATTAGAAGTTAGAGCTGTGCAAGCAGAGAATTGACCAAATCTCAGTTCAGAGGGGTCTGCCCCTGCTTGTAGAGGGAGTGCTAATTTTAACATGATTGGGAGAATTCTGGCTCCAGGGGACACGAGGGCTAATCCCAGCCTAGCCTTCCTGGCACCCTGCTCGAGGAGAGAGCTGTGGGGCTGGAGGTGTGAGATCCAACTTTACTTACTTTAGAATTAAGGCCAGTAGCTGCAGGTCATTTTTACCCGCCTGACACTCTACTTTACTTTTCAAAAGAGCAGTTTTCCTCCGCTGAATCCTCCCCTGCATTTACAGAGCAGCAAAGAGGGAGACTCAAGCTTAGAGGACTTGGGGTGGGTGGGAATGTCAGCTGTCACCCATGATACCTTTCTGCCCCACACAGGAACCCCTTCCTGAGACCTGGCCATCCTCCAACTTCTGCTTGAATTCCCCAAATCATGTAGAGCTCATTCCCTCCCTAAACGGCCCCTTTCAGGGTTGGATGACTGGTTAACCTCGCTCTCTTCTGTCCTCCTGCAATACTTACATCTCACTTGCATGACCATGATTTGTGTGCACGCCCTTTCTCCTTTGCCGCATTGTAACCTCCTCAAGGGCCTGGACAATGGCTTGTCTCCCTCCTGTCATCCTCGGCATATAGATATTCTGTAAGCACTTGCTCAATCAAATGAAATTATGTGGCACCAACTTTAAAACTCCCTGCAAAATGTACCTTTCTTCTACCTGGTGAAGCTTCCTGTTTTTCTTTACCTGGACAAATGCTGCCCCTTCCTGTCCACAGTGCAGAAATGGCTACTTCCTCATGAGCCAGGGCCCTACTTTTTCCTCCAGGCCCCTGGGCACTACAAAGCTGGTACAAAGTTTGGCCAAGGAAGCTTTGCTTGGGGCCATGCAGCGGATGCCAATCAGGTGGCCTGGACCAGGTCCTCTGGATCCCAGTCCCTGCTCATTCCTCCAGGTCAGCCACAGCTGCCTGGGAAAGCTCACAGGTGCATGGTGCGCAAGCCCCGGTTGGCCCGACCTTCCGGGCCTCTCGCTGCCCGCAGCCTCGTGAGAGTGAGGATCTCTCTGTGCCTCCCAGCCAGCACAGTCCGCAGGCAGCTGCTCCGGTCATTGTCTCAGCCTCTTCAAGTTGTGAATGCCGAGTCTATAGAGACCGAAACACAAACAGTGCCCACAGTGGCTCTCGGGGAGGGAGGGGCGGCTCGCCCTTGCCAGAGCCATTGACTGTGCAAATAGCAAGGCTTGCTGTGGATGGAGGAAAGCTGGTTGGAGCTATTTAAGGTGGGGGGGGGGAAGCTTTATACACCACACTGCCCAGCACCACAGAGGGGCCATGGTGTGTGCTAAGGGCCAGCAGATGGGCAGAGAAGAGGAGAGGTCAGTTCTTGGGGGAATGCTATTTCATCATGAGATGCATGTCTGCTCAAACTCAAGGCAGAGAGACAGGGGAGGTTGCTGGGCATGGGTTTGGGGGACAAGAGACTGGAAAGAGAAGGTGGCTAAGTGGGCAGATCAAGAGAGTGTGCTGGGTGAGGGTGGGGCAAACAAAAGCCCTCCCAACTAGAGAGCAGTGAATAGCAACTTGCTGTGTGGCTGAGGGTAATCTGGTTACCCAGTCTGGGCTTGGGTTTCTCAGCCATTATGTGGCCTTGGTTAAAAGCACCTATCAAATACTCAGAAACATTTCTAGTATTGTACATAAAATAACCATTTCTTTTGTAATCAAGCTGGCCCTTAAAAATAATATTGAGAAAAGAAAATCAAAGCATCTTGCCACCCCCATGTCCTACAGTAGACTGTTGAAAAGTGCTGTCATTGCATGAGGCTCTCTTCCATGACAGGCGCCTTTCCACATGCTGCCCTTTCAACAAGGGACAAGGCACCTCATGCTCCAGCTGAAAGGGTCATCAGGGAGCTTCTTGGTCTACTAGGAGACACCTGACCTCCTGCTGTGTTTTCACCAATGATCAGTGCCAGCCAAGCATCCGATCCTTAAGACCCAGCATCCAGCGTGGGCTCCTCGCCGCTGCACCCGTTAATGCTCTTCGTGCTCCGTCTGCCCCATCCACGCCCCTGCTCCTAGGAGCTCTCTCTGCAGGGGAGATGCAAGCCCTCTTGCAGCCAGACAGCCAGAGACCGATGAGATCTGCCCCTTCCCCTGCCATGGGAGGTTGGCTCTCAAAGCAATGCCAACTCTATGACCAGTTCTATGACAATGTCACTCATTCCTGCTCAGAGCTGAAGGCACCAAAAACCCAAGGGTAGCAAATTCAGAATTCAGCTTCCAATCCTACCGGCTAAATGCTGACCACAAGCCCTGCATGGGGCCTCATTGCCAGAGCCACCGTTATCATTACTCTCAGTTTCTAGTCTCCAATGAGTCTTTAGCCCTTTACACTTTAGCATGCAAATTTTCTTTAAGTGTAATCTTATTTTTCTCAGAAAATTCCAAACAAATTCAGAGAGAAAGAGAGATGGGGGGTAGGGGAGAAAAATATTCCTAGCTTGGCTTTTTATTCCTGCTCTAAAGTATAGGATGGTTTTCCATGTTTACAGCACTTGTCATTTTCCAGCTCCCCTAACACTATCATCCTATGCCTGGCTCCAGGGCTCTTGAGCAGTCCTGAAAAACATTCATCCCCATTGTACAGATGAAGAAACTGAGGTCTCGAGGAAGAGGCAGGAGCCAATTCTGCCAGAGTATCTAGTGACTCCTTCCCTTCTCCCTCCTGGGATCAAGGAACAAATGGAGAGCAAGCAATGGTCAACAGGTGAGAAATCTTTGGGAAGCCGGAAGGGCTCCATGTGTGAAGGGAGGCCCTTTGTTCCTGCATGTTAGGACCCTATTCTTCGACACCAGGCCCTTCCTGACCATCTGTTCTCAACCATCCTAGCAGGGGCCAGACCTCCTGCAGGAGGGTGCTGGGTGTGGCTTCCAGCTCCACATGCAGTTCCGATCATTCTCTCTACGTCCTTGGGCCCCCAAAATTGATGGGCTTAATGCCCTGAGGGGGTCACCTGATTAGGATGGTAGATTAGAATTTCATTCATTTCCGAATAAACCTGGGGTGGGGGGGTGGGTGTTTGCCTTGCAGAAAACTTGGTGGTGTGGGTTTTGATTCCACACAAAGTGTAGGGACTTGTTAGAAAGGCACAGGCAGCTGGGGTGAGGGTGGGGGTGTCAGTATCGTCGGGGGACTGTGAAATCCTGAGCCACCCCTCCTCCTGGACAACACCACTGCCCACCACTGGAGCAGAGACCAGGCAGAGCTATGTGGGGTGGGGGTCTCCTGTCCGTGGACAGGGAGGGAGCCTGGGTTTTCCTGTTGGGCTTTGGGCTGGGCTTTCATTAAGAGCCCTGTCCTCTGTGAAGTTTGGAAAATAGCCTCTTCTCCCTCAGGTATCTTTGTTCCTCCTCAGGGGAAAAAAAAATGGGAAGCCTGGGGAGCAGTCAGGGGAGGTGGGAGGTCAGAGGCCAATGTAATATTTACCCAGCTCAGCCGAGGCCTTTCGCTTTTCTGAAGCAGGAAACCACTTCAAAGAGGCAACATCCCCTTTCGCCACTGCCACTTCTGTCTGCCCGTTGGTCCCCCTGCCTTTACCTGGCAGGCAGAGCTTTTCTGCACACCCCTTCCTCTCCTCCTGAGCCTCTACTCTCTCTCCCTTGGAGGGTGGAGTGCTCTGTCTGGCCACCTGCGCCCCCCTGGGCCCTGCTCAGAGTTGTTAAAAGACCTGTCCACAGTCACAGAGCAGTCACAATCCGTGGGCACCCCTGACACTCTGAGCTGTCCCTGGAGTGCTCTTGTTCACTCTGAGAGTGTGTCGTCCACCACTTTGGGACTTGTGGGCAGCCCTGGGGTTCCAGCACCAGAGCAGAGGCAGAAACTAAGGACAGAAAAGGCCCTGGGGACAGGAGTCTAGTGGTTCTTCACAGTGGGGTGAGGGGAGTCACAAACTCCTTCTCTTCAGAAATATATAAATATACATACCTACATCATTCTTAGGAAAGCATAGGATTTCAAAGCTTTCACAGGCCTCTGGAAACCCAAGCCTGCCCCCCAGTTCTGTGCCTGCAGTGCAGGGGCCCATCCCCCTGGGGTACTGCTGATGGGCTCCCCCTCGCCTGGACCAAGGCCCAGGGAGAGCACAACTTTCCTTCACAGGCTCAGAGAATGTTTTTAGTTGAGGTGAAATCTGCCTCCTTGTAACTTCCCTCCATGAGTCCTCCTCTGCCTTCTTTCTGGACCTTAAAAAAGAGTGGATCCTTCTCTAGGTAGCAAACATAGAGCAGAGGCAGCCCCTGGCTCGACCAAGGTGCAGAGATAAAATCTGAATTTTCTCTTAGGTCCCATCCATTGAGTGATTTCATTCAGATAAATGTGGGTGAGTAACTGCAGGATTCTGGACACTTAAATGTGAACATTTCCTGATGAACCCCACTGGCGTCTACATTGCCAGCTTCAGAGGCACTGGAGAGGGGTGAAATTTACATAGACTACAACATGAGAACCCCTCAGGAATGTGCACCCCAGAACCTTGCTCTAGGATATTGACTAATAGAAAATAACTCTAATGTCTGGTTTAAAATCGACAGAGGAGAATGAAGGGGAAAAATGGTTAGGTAGGGGTGGTTCTGAGAGGTCAGGGTAGAGGAGAGAATCAGATGGTCATTCTTCATGGGAAACTGTGAAGTGCTCCAGCATCTCTCCTGGAAATCTCCACCTTCTGCTGACTTAGAGTACATGCTTTGCAGAGCTCCCTGCCCTCACTTCCTCTGAACCCCCAGTATACAGCTAACTGCATCCTGCCTTCTACTAAAGATATTTGGGGGTACTTGGCTTATGCAATCCTCTTCCCCCTCTCCCTAGTACACTGTAAAGTCCTTGAAAGTAGGATCAATTACTTTTTCATCTTTCTGCTAAGAGGGAGCTACTACAGTCTTGGCACTGCATAGGTGGTCAATCCCTATTTATTTAAACTTAAATGAATTCCAATTCCTGCTTTCAGTGTCTTCCTATTTGGTTCAGTGCAAGGGGCAAGAACCGAACTGTAGTGTAAAAATCCAAGCATAAAGGTGAGGTTGGAGGGGATGTTCAGTAGCATGCTCTCCTCCGTCCTTCTTTTGTCCCCTCCATACCCAAACCAGGAGCTCAGGCTTCTTCGAGGGAGGCTGTTTAAAAACAACAAGGGAAACCCTGGGAGCAGGGAGAGGGCTAGGAAGTGCCCAGGACACCTTTGTCAGAGGCTGCCATCCTCCCAGAGCCTCTGAGAGAAGGTGTGTTTGTCTGGGGCAGGGGGGTCACCCGGGAGGGAGTGAGGATCATTTGCCAGCTATTCACTGGGAGCCCTAGGATTCCTCCTCTTCCTTCTGAAAGACAAGTTCAACTTTTCACGGGCAACTCATTGCCTCTTATCTCTCACCCTGAAAGCAATTTTAGCCAAGGAAAAGCAGAATTAAACTTTTATAACACGATACATTTATCTTGTTTTTCTTCTCTCTTTTCTGTTTCCCCTTTCCCCCCCAACCCTTGACCCCCTGGTAAATTTGAGCCACAGGCAAACCAAGATGAAATATCGGGGGATGGTAGCAAATCTGAAGAGACCCTGCTACTTACTCTCTGGCCTCCTGCCCGTCCCAAAACTTCACCATTTTTCCATACCCCTGTTAGACAGTTATTATCTCCTTAGATGAGAAAAGCCTCTGGACTCTGCTCTCTCTCAATATTGTCCTCCGCTGAAATGAAAGGGGGATTATAATTCAGAGACAGGCTCCCACAGAGACGATGAAGACAAAGATTAAATCAGTGATACAACGTTGACATGCATTCAGCTCCTGAAAGTCTTTTTCAAAAAAGTCTCCTCAGAAGCAGCTTTGCCACCACCTGAGAGTGTTTCGAAAATCCACATTCAGGGAGTTGGAAGAAGGGAAGGCATGTGAAGGCGCCTTGGGGATGGGCCAAAAACTTCTCTCACTGATAAAGAAATGCAAGAGGCTCTTGGCGGGCCAGCCGGCAGACTGGACTGCCTGCTAACTTGAGAATGTGTCCCCCTCCCGCCTCCCATCCAGAAACATCCTGTCAGGGCAGGCCTCTCTCTCCAGCGCTGCTTAATGCTGCAGGCACCTTCTGGCCCCCTGCAACCAGACAGGGGCCCGGAGGTCCCCCTGGCAATAAGACCCTACCAGTTGTGGTCTCAGCGTAGTGACAGCTGGGAGTTTCTAATATATCTCATCTATTTTTTTTTTTTTTTTGTAAAAAGAAAAGCACAAAAGCCACTGTTTAGAGCCAAGCCTGGTTTTCAAGAGTCCCCTCTAGTGGAGATAACCTGCTACTTCGGCTTCCTAGCTCGGCTAGAGCCTCCCTGCGCCAGGGAAGACTGAGAAGAGCCCCTTGTGCCTGCGTGGCTGGCTCTTCCCGCTTTCCTCCTGTGTTGCTCTCAGCTCTCTCCAGCCTCATCCACAATGTCAGTCTCTCTGTCTTCATCTTCCCTTTCTATCTCCCTGCCTCTCTCTGTTTATCTGAGACAGTGTCCACGTCTCCTGTCTTTCCAGGTGTGCCCTCGCTCCTGGTTCTTGATCTGCATCTCCAGTGCACACACTGGCCTTCTCTGAACTTCAGGACGCTGGCTCTGACCAGCTAGAAAGGCTTTGGTAAGGCCTTGGATGAAACGGCCTAACCCCAGGGGAACAAAATAGGTACCCACAAGGCAGACTCACAGTGAGAAGCACTAGGAGAATCAAGCTGGAAGAGAAAACAACTTCAGCAAAACTCCCTCCCTCCAACCCCCAAGCAAACTTGGGCCTATTTGGTTTATATGTATTTCTGAAGCTGTCTATAATCTAAGCACCTGCCTTGGAATCCTGTGTGAAACCAGCCCACCCCGCTCAGTCGAGTCTCCCGGCCACCCTGCCTGCTTCTCCCCAGTCTCTGGCACCACGCATCCTGCCATGCAAACAACCTGCCATGCAAACAATGGATATTGCCAGGTGAAGGGACAGCTGGCAGGGGGTGGGAAGGAGAGAATGGGGTGAGTGGGGGCCAGGGACTGAGCCTGGGGCTGTAGGGGACAGGGGAGACAGACAGAGCACACGTTCTGCCAGGGTGAGGGGGGTCAGGGGAAACACCTGCTGGTCCTCTGGGTTTCCCAGAGATATCCTTTCGCCCAACTGAGAGATATGGCCAGGGCAGGGCAGGGGATTAATGGTTAACCAACTGTAGGAGCAGGGAACTTCGCTATGCTCAGGCCTAAGCCTTTGCTTTCCACTCTCCCCCTCCCTTCCTCCTCTCCCCTTACACTCTTGCCTGATAGGGACCCTGCTCCCCAACAAAGAACTTTCTTGCCTCTATTTCTGCCCTCAAATTCCAGATGGAGAAGTGTGGAGCTAGATAAAGAGGTTCCATATGCCCAAATGCCAGGCACTGGGGCCCTAGAGAGCCTGAGGGCTCAGCTGAGGAGAAAGGGGGTGTCCCTTTCTTACCAGCTATCCCACACTATGCCTTGGGACCAGCTGTTTGACCCTGGGAAGAACTGCCTTTCTCTGGGTCTCCACAGGGCTCACCTTTAGAAATGGCCAAGAAAGAAAGAGATGCACACCCACCCCTCATTTACTCTAATCAGGCATGAAATCTTTGTAACTAAGTGAAAAAACTGGTAAGGGAATCAGTTCCATTCATCATTGTTTGAACTGAGCATATGTGAAGAGCAGAGATAGAATATTCACATATAATGAATTGATAACAGACTGCCCCTGGGTGGGGTGGTGGTGATGCCGGGGTGCCACCAGGGAGGCATGCCCAGGAGCTGTAAAACTCCAGCACCTCAAAGCCTGTTTCTCCCAGCTTCCCTTTGAATGGTCCTGAATTATTTCTAGTTAACAGACTGTAACACAATGCTCCAGTCTCTTTATGATCAAAATGGGGGTGGGAGTGGGGGCTTGGCTTAGTGCTCCTTGCCTCTCCGTTTGCCATGATGGACAGAAGTAACTGTGCCCCAGTTTGTGTGTGCAGAGACAGCTGTGTGGCAATGCAGGGAGACAGCTGGTGGCAGGGGGAGGGGGGTGGGTCTGCTGGAGATACAAATTGCCTCCCCCATACCAAACCCTATATCTTGGGGAGGCAGTCATAGAAAATGAGGTAGGATAGAAACTATAGAACCCCCAAACAGTGACAACTTCAGCACCACAAATATTTCATAGCACCTAAACTGGTGAGTTTAAGCTGCTGCCAGCTGCTGCCTTGTATATTTAACCATGTCGCTGGTTTCCCTTCCCCGCTCCTGTGTTTTCTTGTAACATGCCCATGAAATAAAGATAAGCTGAATAATCAGAAGTATTTGTAAATGGGAAAGGCAGCTAGCAGAGAAGAAGCTGTTCTTTGAGGGTTTTCTTTTTAACCTCATTTTAAGTGCAGACTCCAGTAAAACAGATGGTGAACTTTTACATTCATCACATCTGCAGCTTTTGATGGTCAAGAGAGTTGGAGGGTGAAATGTTGTTCTCTGGCGCTCTGGAGACAGGGGTAGGTATTCAGGCCAGCTCTGAAAGGGGGGCCACCAACCTTATAATGACATGTGATGGACATGTGACACCACTGTACTCCTCATTTAGACTCGGGCTGAAAAGCTAAGCCAGCACCCCTGTCCTGCGCCAGGCTGTGAAGGACCCTGGTCCTTTTGCCCACTCAGAGAGAAGGGCCAGATGGGATTCCTTTCCCAGACTCTTGGTCCCTGGGCAGAAGAGACCTTCAGGTACTTTGCCACTTCAGATCCTGCTGCTCCTCAGTGGCTACTCCCCAGCACATTGCTCCAAATGTCATTTCCATTTAACTGCTTTGCAAGCCAATTTGCCCCATCCTAATGCAATTTGCTGAGGACAGTGAGGGAGCAGGGAGGGCAGTCTGCATGGCCCTGCCTTTATCAGCCGGTCCCTGAACAGGATGGGCTGGCTGCTGGGCTGGCTGCTGGATGGAGGGAAATAGCTTCTTTAGGTGATGCTGACTGGTGGCAGCAGCAGGGGGCAAGTTCCGGATGAGGAGGGGTTGGAGGTGAGAGGTGTGATGCCAGGTGGAAGAAGGGAAAGAACAACCTTGATAGGGTACCTAGACAGATTCTACTCTGTTTCCTTGGTTCCCTGCCCTCTCTCCTCACCACCCCACCAGCCCCCAGGCCACTGAGGAGAGATCACAGGTAATTAGTTCAAATGGTGCCCTGTGAGGAGAAGGGGAAGTTAATGAATTCTTGTCTCTTCTTGCCTGGAGGTCAGAGGGGAGAGGGCTGCCAGCAACTCCAGGAGCTTTCTGGTGTGATTGCACAAAAGTTGTGCATTTCAATTAGGAGTAGCTGAATTCCTCCAGCCAGGGCTATGTCTTCCTGGGGCTCTGTCACTCAACCGAAGGCCCCAGAATCCTAAGCCAGTCCAGAGGGAAGAGTGAAGTTTCAAGGTCTGGGAAAGAAGCTTGCTATTGTGCAGGGAGGGGAAGCACTGAACCTGACTCCTGCTCCCAGAGAGTCCGGCGCGGCACAGCCCCCGCACGGCCCAGCCCAGATACTCATCTTGGCCTGCCTGCTCGCTTAGTAAACCTGTCCACTGTGCTCCTGCATAGGTGATGAATGCACCCTAAAATTTCTTTGTTCCTCCAAGCTGATGGCCCCCAAGCCACTACCTCAAGCTGTGATTGGCAGCCCCACTCCTCCAAACTGATCCTACTTTCCTGTCCCTTGCACATCTTACACTGGTGCGACACTGTTAGCCCAGGGTCTTCGAGTCCTACAGGAGACCTGTCAGTATCAGATTTCTATTGCCCACCTCATGGGGCTCTCATTTCTAGACCCTTAACTGACCTAGGCCCCCCCAAGTCTTTTGCCATCCCCCTCTCCCCCATTACCTCTATCCCTCCCGAGTAGAGCAGAGTTTGAGTAGGCAGGTCCGCCTAGGGTCATGCCAAACAGGTGGACATTTGGGGGGACCTAGAATAGCTGTTTCTGGTGACTCTCTGTAGCCATCTAGACCATGATTAACATTTACATAGACTACCTGTGGGATGGATTAAAAAGGGCTAGAATTTTCTAAGATCCCTACATCACTTGTGGGGTGGGGCAAGGAGCACATGGAGGGAAATATTCTCAAATGGCTCACGAGGATCCTCTCAGATCCCGAGCAAACTCCCATCTCACACCCCACTACTCCTCTGCTGCTCAAACCAGGGGGGTTGGGCCCCTGCTGGGCGCTACACCTCGGAGGAGGACAGGGAGAGACGGAGCGCTTATCCCCATCCAGTGCCTTGGAATCGCTCCCTGAGCCTTACAGAATCCCGCAAACGATGCATTCCCCAAGTCCCCTGATCCGAAGGAACAGCCAGCAACCACCAGGGACTCTGACATCGGAGTGAACGCCCCCAAATCGGTCGCTGGCCACAGTGGCTTTGGGCTGTCTTGCTCGCTCTTGCACCTAGGCCCGCTTTGGGCGCCAGCTCTCGGGACAGCCTCGGCGCCGGGGTGCTCCCCAAAGCCGCAGAGTGCCGGCAGGTGCGCGGTGGAGACGCGCCGCGGAGCACTGCCGCCACCCGCCGCCCGTCGCCCGCCGCCCGCCGCCCGCCGCCCGCCGCCCGCGGCTGGGAAGCCGGTAGCCGGCCGGGAAGCCGGGGCTGGCGGCAGCGGCTGCGAGGGTACCCGCACTCACACGCACGCCGCGTTCCGGCCCGCGAAAGTGGCCGAGCCCGCGCGGGGACTCGCCCCGCAGCCGAGCCGGGTGCCTGGGGCCGGGACCCCAAGGAGGCGGGCGCGGGAGAAGCCGCCGCGGCGTGCGCGCATTTGGGGAGAGGGCGGAGGGCGCCGCCGACTCCGAGCGCCCGGCCCAGCCGCCGCTTACCCAGCTCGGCGACGTCTGTCTGTCCTTCCGTCCCTGCTCCGTCCGCCTCGGCCGCCGGCCGCCGAGGGCGGCGCGAGGCCCCTCTCCCTGCCCGCAGCTCGGAATCACGGGGACGACCAAATCCACATGGAGTCCAAATTCATTAAAATCCACGTCAAGCCACCAGCCACTTATCTGTATTCCTGAAGTGGCCCCTCGGTCTCCGGTCCGCGCGCCCCTCAGTCCTCCGTCGCCCCACAGCAGCCCCGCCGGGCGCTGTCGCCGGCTCGCGGGGGGCCCCCGGGGGCGCCGAGGGGGCGTGTGGGGGTGGCTGGTGGTGTCTCCCGTGGGGAAGAAGCAGAGCCCTGGCTGTCTTCAGATTTTTCCAGCGCGACTTTCCGGGCTCCTCTGACATCAGCAATCGCGGCGCTTCCTTCCCTTCTTGCTCCCGGTTCGGTCACAGTCCCATTTCCTCCGGGAAGCTGGCTTTCCAGATCTACTCGGAGGTTTGCTCCGCTCGCTCCAGCGCTCGCGCTCCCCACCGCTCCCGGGCTCGCCGGCTCCGTCTCCGGGTGGCTCGCCCTCCTGGCCGAAATATTCCCAGCAACTGCGCTCCGCCGCCCTCCCGCTCCAGCCTGGCGCGGACGCCGCTCCGCCCGGCAGCTCCGGCTCCCGCGGTGGCGGCGGCGGCGGCAGCGGAGCCCTCAGCGCCGGCCTCCCTATATTACCAGGCAGCTCATTATCATAGAGGCCGCGCGCGTTAACCCGCTCCCTGCCGGCCGCGCCCGCCGGGGCTGGGGCCGCGCCCGCCGCTGGCACCGCCCGCCGCAGCCAGCCCCCTGCCCCCGCCCCCGCCCGCGCGGACTTCCTCCTCCGCAAGCTGTCAACAAAGGAGGCTCAGGTTTGGCGTCGGGAGGCCGCCTCGCCGCCCGCCCTGCGCCCAGCTCAGCCCGGACCCACCAGCCACCTTAAGTGGCCAAGGGGTCACGGAAAATGCTGCCAGGGCCTGGGGATTCGGGTTGAGGCCTTGCGGGCCGAGCCAGCTTGGCCTCCAGAGTGGCCAAGGGTAGGAAGTGGGAAGGGGAGGCTGGGGTGTCAGGACTCAGGCAGAGTGGGTGAGGGCCGTGGGGACAGAGGCTCCCTCTCCTCTGGCATCACCTGTCACCGCGCGCATACTGCACACCTCTCTTCAAATTTAATTTGAGTGAGGGCTGAGTGGGGAGGCACCGAGCTTGTCTAGTGGGGTTGAGACTGGGGTCTCGGAAATTGTGAGACCAGATGTCTTCTCGTGAATTCCAAAAAGCCAACGAGCTGCCGAATAAGGGTTGAAGTTGTTGTTATTAATTATTATTTTTTTGCCATTGGAAGATGAGCCTTGCTCTGAATTGGTTCTCAAGCTTCCACGCTATCCTGGGCATCTGGCAAGTCCTGACTTGGATGGGGGCGGTGAGGGTGGGAGGGGAGATTTCTACAGACCCGGAGAGCCTGCCTGGCAGGGATTCAGAGAGGTGGCGGTAAAATAACTTATTTTAATAACCTAAGGTGAGAGGTGTCTGGATTCCGGATGACAATGCCTCGCTGCCCTTAAGGCCACTGATTGCGCGCCATAGAGTCTCGGTACCACCGCAGTCTCTAGACACTGCTTTCCGGAAGGGGCCTGCAAGCTGGACCCCAGCGAGTTCTCAGGATCTGCGTAGTCCCTGCTCGCGATTAGAGCGCACGCGAGTTTACTGAACATGTCCAAGTATCTGACGTCTTCTCTGCTGCCCTCTCGTGGCCATAGTCCTCAGTGGTGTAAATAGAAAAACAACAAAAAATCACTCCTGAAAACCCTAAAAGCAGCCACATGAAATTCTTGGAGCAGGAGGGGCAGGGGGAATGAAGGGAAAGAAGGAGGAAGGGAAAGAAAGGAAAGAGAGAGAAAGAGGAAAAATAAAAAGAAATTTAGACTCACTGGTCATCTCAAACAATCGTCCATTCAATACAGGATTGGAGGAATCTAGGCTTTACTCCAACATCTGCAGAAACGAGCTAATTCTTCAAAAGTTCTTCATTGTGATTAGTTGAAATGGATGTAACTTTCACTGGTTATTCCTAGTTTTGTCCTGTGGAGCCACAAATAATCTAAGTTGTCTTTCCTGATCCATACCTGCTCTTTTCTTTGAATTTCTTCAGCATTTATTCTTTTAACACTCTAGAAAATTATCATACTTACCCTCTATTATTATTTGTTTCTCTTTTTACATAGATCGTGTCTCCCCATCCAGTCTAGTCTATCCTCTTATCTCTGGGTTGACTGAATCTAAAGCACAATTTATTAAGGAAGATGATTTGAAGACGATGCTGGAAGATTTTGGAACACTTCCCCCATTTGTTCAATGCATGGAGCATCAGTCTGGCCAGCTGCACCTCAGACCACCAGCGTTAGGGTTGGAAATATCTAACTGATAAAGCTTGAAGCTGGACGTTAGGGCTCTCTGGTTCTAAATCAAATGCTGCATGACCCTGGAAAGGTTACGTCTCTTTCCCCGTGCCTCAATTTAATCACATCTTCAGAAGATTATAATATAATTTAAGTAATTTTCTGATACTGCCCCCCCACAACTCCTGTGGTCCAGAATTAAATCCTAGCATGAAGAGCAAGGAAACACAAATGAAACAGACTCCTCCACTCACGCCATCTTTCATCCCCATACCTCCCCTCCCCTTCCCGAATAAAGGAAGAGAAAGAGAAATAGAGGAAGAGAGACAGAGAGAACTCAGGTGGGAGAACACATTGCAGGCAGGGTGACGCAATGCCATCCAGTTTCCACATTGCCTCTGAGCAGGGTCTGAGGTCTGAGTCCTGGGAGATTGAGGAAGTGTCTGCGATCAGCACATCAATCGGAAGAGCACTACCCTTACCTCCTGGGAGGAAGCCTGAGTGAAATACTCTTAACTTCTCTAAGCCTCGGTTTGTCCATCTGTAAGATAGGAATTTCTAACTTCGATCTCCAGATAGCTGAGGGAATTAAAACAGACACATGTAAAAGTGTTTGAAGAATTAATATTATCATTAAAATGGAAAGATTGTTGTTATTTTTAGTCCTAATAGGCTAGAACAAATATGGATCTTATTAGTTAAGCATTAATTATAAAATATGCTTTAGGAATAAAAATAACTCACCTTGGTTCATGGTTTGTATTTAGATATAACAATCTTTGAGGTAATGGCAATATATAGGAGCCTCTAGTTTTTAAATGTGTTCAAATAACCCCATCCCTTTGATCTGGGTATTCATTCATTACACAAATATTTATCAATAGAAAATTTACTAGATTTTTTCCCCTTTAATGGAACTGTATACCTTGCATAATTATCTCTTTGGCACATATTTTTTCAAGAACACATGGCAATAATCCAACAAACTCCACACCCCCAGATCCATCTATGTCCTTCTGGGGACTCAAGTTTTCTTGTATCTGTCTGACCTTTGCTCTATTCTTCCTCATCCTGCCCAGCTGATATCAAGCCCACAGCCCCTGGGGACTGGCCAATCCTCTGCCAGTGTCTTGTGTTCCTCTCCATTTCCATCAGGAGAGACAGCCACAGCCCAGCACAGTTATGGGCAAGTAGTAGGTATGTAATAAATATTCAGCCCGTGAATGAATGAATGGGGAAATGTTTGCCTTATGCCAAATCCTCATCTTTGGAAAACTGTAGCAAGTTCAACAGCATCCCCCTCACACACACACGCCAACCCACACACCTCCCCTAGTCAAGGTACTCCTGGAACCTCACCCTTGGAAAGGCATTCGTGGCTACAGCATTATTATTCTGGTCCCCAGGCCTGTTCTTTGATGAGTGCCTTAAGGAGGAGGGTAAGAGAAGTAGGAGAGGACAGGACAGCAGCATGCTGGAATAGAGCTGAATTTTTTCCTGCGAGAGATGAGTATTTCTCCCGTGGAAGGCAGGTCTGGCTGAGCAGCTGCCACTTGCATTTCCCAGGCGAGGAGAAGGCCTCCTTGACCCTTAAAAGCAAGCCCTTAGGCTTTGGGGAGCATACGCCCAAATGGGCAGCTAGCCCATCCCCAGGGGAAGTCCTCTCTGTCACAGCAGCAGCTTCAGCCCCACAAATAGATGCCAGTACAGTAGCCCCTCGGATCACAGGAGGTATTTTTGGTGCTGGAAGCCAGCCACACTTTGGCAGGCTTTAAGCATCAAGTCTGCTCCTTTTAGAGGTGGGGGGTGGCAAGCCATCAGTGTTTAGCATGGGAATGCTGCCTGCGAGTGTGTGCGTGCATATATTTAGGGTGCTTGAGTGGGATGGGGGCTGGGCTCGGGAGGCTGTGCGCCTGGATTGTGGTGGGAAGGCTAGTGGGTCCCTGCTTGCCAGCATCAATGGGCGAGCTTGGGGTGGTGCATCCGCTGTTGCCAGGCTTGCGTCTGGCTCCCAAAGCTGAGACCACCGATGCCACCACCTATTTGATCTATCTCTGCTCTAAGATGCATGCCATCTTTCACTTGCCCCAATCCCGGGCCTGCCACGTGGAGAGGCAGGAACATGCTCCCCTTGTGGGTGGGCCCATCTGTCTGCCCACAAGGTACCTCACCTTTGCCCAGCAGATACTGTCAGGCAGCCACAGTAGCAGAAGCAGCAGCCTCCTCTACCCCCTACATTGTTGGGAACAAAGGGATTGGTCTGATGGGCCAGACTGGAGTGTGTGGGCCAAGTCCCATGAATGGAAGAGAGAGGCTGTGGGCTGCCAGAGTGGTGGGCTTCAGCCCAGGCAACGGGGCCCAGGACACAGAAACAGGGCACCTGCTCCGGGATTCTCAGCACCATTCATAAAGACGTCACCCTCCCCTCTCCTCCCTGCACAAATCCCACTTTCCTGTGTACTTTAAACAGTAGCAAGCCTGTTAAGGCTCCAAATCAAACAAGGCAGGATTTCACTCCTTTCTCACTAAACCTCCCACGAGCAGAGCTTATGTCCCTGTATACCTCGTCCTCTTTCCCTAACCCTCCCTCCCTCCCTCCATGAATCTAGTGTGTTGCTCGGGGAGGAGAGTATTCTCTGTGAAGCCCAGGCAACTGCAGCCCCAAACCTATTTAAACAGGTCCTTGGAAGAGTTTGCAAGGCTCCAGTATTTGCAAGGAGTGGGGGAGGGGAGTATGGACTTTTGGGCTCCAGGCATGGAAGGTGAAGGCTGGGTAAAGGCTGAGGCTCAGGACTTTTCTTTTGCTCTGTGCCCAGAACTAAGGGTCTGAAAAAAGGCCTTCCTCTCTCAATTTTTCTAAAAGATTCCCCCAAAAGGAGACACTACCATTTGGTCATGTAATACCTGGCTTAGTCTCTTGGTGCCTTGGTTTCCTTATCTATAACGTGGAAATCCCTTGCTTTTCATACCTTGCAGGAATTTACTAGAATCAGACAAGATACTGACTACTAAAGGGCCTCATGATCTGGAAAGTATTATACAAATGCACGGTGATGTTGTCTTGAAACCTGGGAGTTTTGTCCGGAGGCAAACCTACTTCCCGCCTGCTGCGACTGCCGTTCATTCTCTTGTTTGGTTTTCTAGGAAAAACAGCTGGGCTCACCAGAAATTCTTCTTTGCTTGTGAAGTTATTGTCCCCATCATCATGAGGCCTTTTCTTCTCTTGCACTTCTGCACTGGAAATGTCACCGAGAGAAGAGATTCTGTCTAGCTACCTTCCCGTATAGAATCAGCAAGCACACCTGTGCTGGAGCTGGCCCTCCTTGCTAGGCAGCCCACACTCACACCCCTACCCTCCCAGGCAGCAAGAGGAGAGTAGGGTGGCTTAGGTGCCTCAGAGAACATGCCTCAATTGTACAGGAACTAGAATGGCACCGGCCCTTATTGGCTGAGTGGTATTATGCAGATGAACTTTTAGGGTCCTCGCCTGCTCAGCAGCCCTCACCAGCCAGGAAGCTCCGGCCTGTGCTGAGTTGCTGACCTCCCTGGCTTCAAGATGCCCTGCCTAGTTCAGATGACAATTGCTCTCAGAACTTCAGTTGGAAGCGGGCTGTCTGAGGGCTCAGTGTCTCCTCAACAGGCCAGCCCAGGGATTCTGGGGTGGGAGTAAGACTGAGAAAATCATTGCCATTTTTTTCGTTGAGATCAGAAACTCTCAGAGCTTATAGGAAGTGACCATTCAGACAACATAATACTTTCCCTTCAGTTGCCCATAATTATCATAATATCATAGTAGCTGTTAAAATGTCTTGGGTGCCCACCCTGTGCTAATCCTAATCCTCATACAAGGCAAATATTATCACTCCCTTTTATAGATGCAGAAACTGATGGTCAGAAAGTCACCAGATGGTCCCAAGGTTACAGGGGTAGTGTGTGGTATGGTCAGATGGGAACCTAGTTCTATCTGACACCCATTTCCTTTAGTTTTGCCTTCTTCTGCGGAGGAGAAAGCGATGCAAGTGTGCGAGCTGTACTTCAAATGCCAGGCAGTGGGAGGCACTGGGCCTCGCTCCTCTCCTTAGCACTCCTCCAGCCAGTGACCCGGAGCCCCAGCCGCAGGAGGCCGGATTCATCTCCAGTTGGGCAAAGAAAGCATCACCAAGCATCACACAGCTTCAGTTCTACTAAGGGTCAGGAGTGTCATTTTCTCTTACAAAGGAGAGCATGTTGTAATTGTTATCATGATTATCATAAACAATCACACTAATGAGCTCAGTCCTCCCCTGTTTTACAGGGTGTGTGTGTGTTTAACAATGAGAGCTGGCCCAGAGGAAAGAAGTTGCCAACACATGCAGATCTCCACTAGCTTATGTCACCTCTGCCCTGCACAACGCCGTGTATGTGGGCGCGCCTGCCTTTCCAAATAATGGGATAATTGGGTGCAATGTGTGCCACCCCCACCCCTCAGAGACAGCATGCCAGTCGGTCTTTGTGGAAATCCGAGAGGGCCAGGTGAGCAAAACGCCAGTGTCTGACTCTCCTTGATTGCATCTGTGCCCTGCAAAGCCCAACAGAATTGAACTCGCAGCTCCTCCTAATTAGGGTGAAAGAAAGACAAGAACGATAGCAAAAGAATTTCTTCCTGTCTCTGGCTGCGCGCTCTTCAGGGACAGACCATTAAGCCCCCAGCCTCCAACTTCTCTTTCCTGACTGATATCTGGAGTACTGAACATGGTGCCAGGCGCTTCGTGGGACTGGAGCCCCAAGTGTGATGACAGTGATGAACAAGGGCTGGTTTGAATATCTACCCTGCCCCGGGAGCCTGTCTCCGGTCTACCGTGAGCGGCCCAGGGGGTGTCTGGAAAGCCTTAAGCCAGACAGGTGGGGGCTGGTCCAGGATCCTGCAGGGGTGGGTGGGGTCTTGCCCGGAGGGGAGGCTGGCAGAGAGTGAAGTCTATGGCCCCATGCAAAAATAAATAACCCCCCTGCTTAAGTAAATCAAATACCCTGACATCCAGGTGCAAACCACAGTGCCTGCTTCGATGCTATAAATTTAGGATGGGGTGTGAATTACTAGAGTCTGAAAAGAAAAATCCAGAAATGGCACAAGTTCTTGGCAGGCAGGAATCAACTACATCAGCACC
This sequence comes from Lepilemur ruficaudatus, assembly GCA_963574885.1. Lineage (NCBI taxonomy): Eukaryota > Metazoa > Chordata > Mammalia > Primates > Lepilemuridae > Lepilemur > Lepilemur ruficaudatus. Next base: position 10,059 of record CAUYRT010055621.1, on the reverse strand, counting down.
AACATCATGAAACAATTAATAACCACTTTAACAGTGTTTTTTCCGTATTCTGGGTTTTAAATTCCTAGAAAGAAAGGTCCACACTTATGTTTCCCCTCTTAGTCAATTTAATATTAAGTTCATTATTATTCCTTTTGTGAGATACCCTCTTGCCAGGGATTATGAGTGGTGTGTGAGATGGAAGAGAAAGTGCAATAAGAGTCATTCTCTGTTTCTATCTTTCTCTTCTGGTTTTCCTTCTCTTTCTCCCTGGGGCCACAGCACCATTTTTTCTGGAATGGTTTCTATTGACTCAGAATTCATGCTCAAAGGCAAAGGATTGCCCTCTCCGTTAAAAAACAGAGATTGGAAAACCCCAGCCTGGGACAGGAGACCTGGGGTCGATTCCTGACTCTGTCACTCCCTGGCTGCATGACCTTGCACACAAGTCACCTCCCCTCTGTCAGCCCTGGTTCCCCCACCTGCGAGAAGCAAGAATTAGGCGCCATGCTGCCCGACTCGCCAGCACAACTCCCCGCACTCCATGCTGCCTTCATCTCCACACTCTCATTGGAAAATTGAGGAAGGATGTCGGACACTAAATAAGGCTGCTTTTAATGCTCAGTGCCTAAAAAAAATCGACAAGGGAGTGCAGTCCAGGGACAGAGCTGAGCAATAGGATTTTGCCTTTGAATTGTCTCAAGTTGGATGATTTCTCTCTCTGCCTGCCTTTGATAAACGCTCCTGCTCAGGGCTCTGGTGTCATGAATCTTTCTGAGTCATGGGTGGCTACAGCCCCTTCGATCCATTCAGCTGACAATATTTCCTGATGTTTCAAAGGCCAAGACCATGGGACGATCCCGTAGTGTGTATGTATCTTCTCTCTTCTTCCCCGGCTCCTCGAACCTCAGCCTCCTTGCTTTCTTGTGGGATTCCTAGTTTTGCACTGCTGCGCAAGGTCCTGCGACGGCGGCAACCCCCAGCCGTGACTACTGCCCAGGGCGTGGAAGCCCCAGCTCCTGGCCTTCTGGGAACAGAAAGCCTTCTGTGGTCTCTCTGGAACACCACCCCCCCTGGTGGAATGACGGGGAACTTTCCTGGCTGCAGCAAAGCAGGGCAGCCTGGCAGCGGTCCCCCTCCTCTGCAGTTGTCAGTGTGGCTAATAATTATTACCCTGTGTTAATCACGACAATGGAAGAATTGCAGGCCATTATTTTGAAATGATCGGCTCCAGTCAATGACTACTTATGACAGCAAAGGGGAAACATCAGCTCCGGGAAGCCTCCATGTAAATGGAGAGTTGAATGAAAGATCAGGAATAATGGAACGTGTATTTAGTTCCATTTTCCTCCCTAAAAGGGCCCTGTCAGAGTAATTTCCCCTTCCGTGCACCATACCTCTCCATTATTTACAATATCTTCTTGGGAGAATAAAACAACACTGGACCCCTCCTCCACATCGCCCACTCCCTGCCTGGCCCTCCCCTCTCCCCGCCCCCTATCAATTGTGTCTCTTTCTGGAGTTTGGCAAACACAGCTACTTTCTCCTGCTGTGCTTTCAGTGGAGCTGAAATGAATGTGGCTCTGGTTATTTTTTTTCCCCCTTAATCATTCTTTTTCTTTTTTGCTGGAGAACATTTTCACGAAGCACAATCACAGAGGAACAGAATGTCCCGATGTTTGGGTGAGCGGCATGCATTTCTTTTCTTTTTTCTTCCCTTGAATAAAAATAACACCCCATAACCATAATATCAGAGGGCAAAAGGCCATCTTTCAAGGTTTTTCATAATCTTGCTCTACCCACTGTGCTCAATCTTATTTCTAACTGCCCCCTCCCTCTCACCCAGGGCATACTGCTTCCTTCTCATTCCCCCGCAAAAGCTAAGTTCCTTTTATGCCCTGAACTTCTGCCCATGTTATCCCTGCAGTCTGGAACGTGGTCTTCTCTGCCTTCACTTCCCACAGCCATCCAACGCCAGAGCAACCCAGAACAACCAATAGGACCTTCTCCAGGACTCATCTCTTTGAAGGTGCCTTTTCCAGCTTTTGCTAATGACATTTTTTGTTCACATGGTGTTGAAGAATTTGCACACTAGTTTCTAGCCATTGTGAGCTTGGCACAGATAAATCACTTAATAAATGTTTGCTGCATTACTTTCACTACTGGTATATTTTATTTCATTTTCCCCCATTTCAGAGGTGAGAAAAGTTAGGATGCTCAGAGAGGTTAAGTGACTTGCAGATCACATGTCCAGTAAGTGGCAGAGAAGTTATGGGAACTCAGGTGTCTTAATTCCAAATCCGGCATTCGTTCACCTTTGCTGTGCTCTGTCCTTACCGTGATCCCCTCTGACCTCTCCTTTTGCCAATCGGAGTGTTTGATTTGGGCACTTCATTTTTCCTTCTTTTCCTCATTAGATTGGAAATTCCTTAAGGACAGGGACTATACCTTATGTTTCTCCCGCACCTCACATCTGAAGTGAAGGTTATGTTGTAATTCCCTGTAACTATTCCCCACCCCAGCTTTTTTATAGTCTGTCAAAACTGGCAGAACGTCATGGAGCCAAACTTTGGAAAGTCTTCATTCTGACGCTGGGACTCCTGTCTGCCTGGAATGGCAAACACCCTGGATTTCAGTCCCTCTCTAAGACTGGCACTGGAACCTGTCCAGCTCTGCTCTGCTGCCCTGGATCCCCCTTTCATACACGGAGGCTGAGGACAGAATGTCAGGAGGCAAAACGTCTCCTTTGGAACATTAGGGATGCCTTAAGTTTTACTACTACCAGTTCTACCATCAGGGAAAGCCACCAGCACCTCTAACCTTGTTTAAACAAAATACTATCTTCTCTTCCCTGTTGACTGGCGAGCTCAGAAAAGATCCTTTGATAGAAAAATGTTTCAAATGGCTTGGCAATTTCTATATCCACCTCCTCCCAGGACCTGTGAATCATCTCTGTGCTTTTGATGATCTTTAAAGTCAAGCGACCATTAACTTCTCTTAATGTAAATTACATTTAACAGTTAATATTAATAATGAATGTCATCATGTGTATAGCAGGTTACCACTGACAAAGTTTTCATGTACGTTAGAAGCTGGTAGATTTATACTAAAAAGGTTGCTGGATTTAATTGCAGTTGCTATGAGCGTGGATGTCAGAGTGGGTTTGATTCCTGGCTTTGAGGCTCATTCTGCTGTGGGCTGGGCAAAGTTACTTAATCTCTCTTCCATCTCCTCAATGGTAAGATGGGAAAAAAATGTGAACATCATAGAGTTGTTATGAGAATTAGATGAGAAGCTTGTAAACCACAGTGTCTGGCACAAGAAAAACTGCTACTTCCAAGGCAGTCACTCTGTGACAGTGACTCTTCTGTCACTAACTGGTGGTAGGGCTTTGGGAAGTCAGGCAGTCTCATTTTCCTCCTCTATAAAACAAGAAGCATTGCGTCCTGATACATTTTGGTTTTCAGGCCAACACATTAAGATAGGTAGTCACAGTTTTGATCACCACCATAGGCACTATTGTGCCTTCCATATCCTTGATCATAATAGTTACTAAATCTTTGGTTCCGGTTTTGGCCCTGACATGGAACAATGCACAATGATTGCTAGGAAACAACTGACTCCCAAACCTCACATAAAATGAAGCGTTCCTTCCTCTCACTCTGCAAGTATTAAAAAGTCACGTAATTGTCTCTGTTTTCAAATGAGGAAATTGAGGCTTCGGAGATTAAGAGCCTTGTCCAAGGTGATGCAGCGGATAAATGGTGGAAATAGGATCCACAGGGTCTGTTGACTCCTAGTGCCATGCAATGTTCATGAAGGCACGTTGCCTTTTCTACAAATCTCTGGATGATTCCTTGTCCTCTGAGCATATTCCATCTCTGCTTTTGGTGCCCGGTTTTCTGAGAAGAGGGCACCAGTGTTCACCCTTGGAAATGCTGATGTTGAGTCAGAACCATCTGTCTCAGGTGACTCAGTCGAGGAGGATGCAGTGACCTTGAGGCTGAGCCCACCGTGCTTTGTCTCCTCTCCCCTCCCCAACTGCCCTGGAAGATCTTGCTCCTAATGGCGTTGGCGTGTGCCGCCTGTGATCTTGATTGGATTACCTAATTGTTTGGGATTGAAAGGGGCTCCTGAGTCAGGAATCCCATTAGACAACCCTGGGGACTAGGATCTGGTTCCCACCCCCAGGGGCCAGCACTAAGTGTGCAGGTCTTTCTCATGGGGGAAGCACAAGTATGGCAGAGTTGGAACCATTCTTGGAAGGAGGTTTGGGCTGAGGCTCCCCCTAAAGGGGCTATAGTGCCTCCCCTCTCATTCATAGCCACACTTCCCTCTCTCGTGATAGCACTGTGTGGGGATCAGTTCAAAAGGTGTTTCTGCATAAAGTCCCTACAAAGAAGCCCCCATACATTTAGTACTGTAGCTTATTGCAGTTGAGGAAAACCCCAGGCCAATAGTCTTACCCTCTGTTTCATTATATTTCCCTAGAGCTGCCATAACAAGAGACTACAGACTGGATGACTTAAAACAATGGATTATTCTTTCATAGTTCTGGAGGCCAGAAGTCAGAAATCAAGGTCTCAGAAGGGCCGTACTCCCTCTGATGGCTCTAGGAAAAAATCAGCTTCTAGTGGTTGTCCATAATCCTTTTCATTCCTTGCCCGTAACTTCGTCCCTTTCTGCCTTTGTCTTCACATGGCCATCTTCCCTCTGTGTGTGTGTGTCTGTTTGCACATGGTCTTCTTATAGGAACATGAGTTACTGGATTTAGGGCTCACTCTAATCCAGTATGACCTCATTTTAACTTGATTACCTCTGCAAAGACCCTATTTCCAAATAAGGTCATATTCAGAGGTACCAGGGGTTAGGACTTGAATGTATTTCGCGGAGAACACAATTCAACCCCAGCACACCCTCTGTAAGAATATCTCCTATATCAATTCAGCAAGTCGTCATTCTTTTATCTCCTTGGATCCATCCGATAATAGGGCATTCACCACCTTATAACTTTTAAAGGGTCTAGAATATATTACCAATAACCCTGAATACTGTCATAGTTTTACAGTCTTCTTAGCCTGGAAGATTCTTAAATTCTAGCCTGAGTTTTCCTTTTGAACTTTGATCCAGTGAAAGCAATGGTTTCTCCGAAAGCCTTGGGCAGAAGGCTTTTCTCTACCACTGATCTCTTTGGTGATGGCAATACAATGAGCAGCTGGGAGGCTCCCACTCCCCATCAGGGTTTTGTATGCATCCCAGTGATAGAAAGAGACCCAGAATTATCACAATGAAATACTCATGATTAGCATCCCTGTAGGACTCTTTGCCTTCAAAGACTTCTGGTCCATTTCCGGCACACATTCAAGTTCACCGGCATGCTTGTGCACCTCCTTGGGTTTCTTTCATCCCCCCATAACCTTGCCCTTGAGCCTTGAGTAGTTTTTTTGCCCTGCTTCACACTGTGGAAGCCAGGGAGGCCAGAATGAGCCCTGGAGAGTGCATTGAGACAGGCGATTGTGTGTGTTTGTGCATGCGTGTGTGTGCATGTGTGTGCTGCCTGTGATTAGAAAGAATCCGTTGCGTTTAATTGATGCATTTGATTCCCTTGATGACTCCTTCCCTGGAGCTTTCCAAAACAGCCAGATGTACCAAGAGGACCACCTCCAGCTTTTGCCTTTGGTTTGAACTGTAGGCAGGGGCACAGGGAATGGTGAGGATTACGTGGACCCGCACAATGGAAGAAAAACCTAAGCCTTATTTCTATAGAACCCAGCCTCCATCTCTTTACACTAGGACACCAATTAGACAATTTCTGGCCTATCGAGCCCTGAGAATAAAAGTGAAAAGGCAGACTTGGAAGAAGCCAACTGTGCTGCTACTTCTGGGGACTCCCTGCCCCCAGCCACCCCCCTGCCTATTTTCACTGCTAGATGATCAAGAAAAATCAAATGAGAGAGCTCATTTAAAGTTATTGTAGGAGGAGAAGATAATCCTTTTTTAGCCCACTCCCTGCTTTCTTCTCAGCTCACATGGGGTGTAATTTCCTAGGCATACGTCTGGGGATAGCCATTGTCCCTAAAGCATAGGCAAGTGGAGTGGGGTCTAATTCTTGCTTTCTGTATAATTGCTGAAATGTGATATTAGGTTGTTTGGCGGAGACTATATGTCCACAACTCTAACTTGGCTTAATTCATACCACAAGGCGTCAATGCACTGACTATTAGCGGTGACAGCACAAGAACGGGTGAGACTGGTGTTGATGAAGTCCGGGGAGAAGAAAGGCCAATGGACCAGGGGCAGGAGACTTCGATTCTAGTTCCAGGGCTGCATTTATCTGCCTTTCTGACACAGGACACTATTTTCTCACCCTAGGGATTCCATTAGCTCCCAAAGCTCCCTTCTGGCTCTAAAGCCCTACCTGGGGATGGGAGAAAGTATCGTTGCAGAGAGGGAAGATTTGGGGTCATCTCTGCCCCAGGGTAATCCTAGGATCAGGCAGTAAAGGGAAGCAGCTGCTTTGCTGATGGTGGGCAGAGCTTGGGCCAGAGGATCACAAAGCTGGTTTCATCCTAAGTGCGGACAAACTGTGTGACCTTAAAAATATAATTAACCTTTATATGCAACCAATTCTCTTTCAAAGACATAAACCCCACCTTCCACAGTTCTTAAGTTTTCTCTGAAGAAAACCATCAGGATAAATAAAATGATTGGCTGCATTTTCCTCTCTGGCTTTGCTGACAGAATTGCACCATCTCAAGCAGCTGAGATGAGAATCTATTAAGAAACATTCCCTGTTAATGCTTGTGTGTGCTCTACCAGTACATTTATGCAGAGTGGCTATGCTTTTGATCAATGGCTCTCAAACTGACTGTATAATAGAAGTGAGCTTTATTATTTAATTCAGATTCTTGGTGATCACTTTTGAAGATTCAGTGGGTCTTAGGTAGAATGTGGCAATCTGTACTTTAAAAAAAAAATCTGAAAAAGCTATGTAGGTAATTTGGATGCTTATCCAGGGCTAAGAGACACTGATTTGTGCATTTAATTCAACAAATTTCCATTGAAGCTGTGGCTGTATGGAGCATAACAAATGTGTAAGGGTTGTTCTGGTCTTGGCCTTCCAGGGAAAGCTTAGCAACTTTTGCTACCAAAGGAGGTAGGCATGAATGCAATGAATTGTAGTGGGGTAGAACTCAGGCACCAACAATTACAAGTGAGTGAACAGTCAGAATGGAGGCTAGCTATAAACAATTAGTGTGACCACACAAGTAAATTGTCAAACTGTATATTCCTCTAGCTCTAATCAATTTGATGAGTATTCTATTCAAGGTGGTGAATAGATACTCCTCAAAGGAGTAACATTAGAACTGAACCTTAAAGAATCAGGAGGATAGAAATATATGTCTCTATTTGCTTAAAGTAATATATGGAAGGATACACCAATGGAGGATAAACCATAAAATAACAAGCTTATCCTCAGAAAGAGGGAGGAAATAGAGACCAGGATAGAGGCTAGACTTCTTTAAATATGCCATATTTTATAGATTTGCCTTTGAAACTATATCAATATTTTACATAATTTTATAACAAAATACACAAAAAATTTAGAGACTAAAACAAAAGAAAAGCAAAGAATTTAAATTTGTTTCCAGTTAGAGCATCAAACCAACATAGTATTTCAAGTAACTTAAAAGTGACTTCAAGTAACTTAAAGTATATTTTGTATATTCCTCATGGGATATACTTTAGAAGAAGAACAACGACAAACTATAAAGCAAAACAAAATCTTAAGCTAGTTTTAGTAATCATATTGTTGGTGGTAGTGTTGGTATTGCTATTCGGAAGTTGTAGTGTATGTGAAGTATGCTATATATGTATATTGTTTTACATGTATGTGTTGTTTGTAATTATATAAATGTCATAGAGGACAGGGATTTTTCTTATGGGGAAAGCTACAGATATAAGGTTGATAAAGCAAAGAAAAACCTGTGGTTCTGCATTTGTATTGGAGGTATAATTATGAACTTTAGATCTATATTATCTTTAAGAAATTACATGTTTACTGATTCATTCTATCAAAAAGACCTAAAAATAATGAACAATCCAGTAATACTGAGCACCCCTACCTCTCAGACTATGTTTTCTAAATATCACTTTCTCTTAAAAGGAACCAGTATTTCTTAAAAAAAAATCTAATTCCAAGTTCAGAACACAAAATATATAAGATGAGTCTGGAAAATCTTGTCATACCAGAAAGTAAACTAAATATCAAATACTGCTAGTGTCATGTCATAAGGACTCAGAGCTATACGAGAGTGTATTCTCCCTGATCAGAGATGAAATAATTTGAGCATCAGAAAGGACAATAACTGCAAAGGATTGAAATTCACAATGAATATATTTACTTTCATGAGTTCACAGTGATATTCCTACAGTCATTAAAGGAACTATATAACTATATATTATTTTTAAAACTGATAAGTAGAAGGAAAAAAATATCAAGCATTTATCTTGTTTCTCCTATAAGATCTGTATCTTAGGACCATCAAATAGATAAGGGCAAGTTTCTCTTTATAAAAATATTTCAACTAACATATAAAGAAGGAATAACTAATTAAAATGTAATTATTTTGCAACTGCTAATGCCAGATTCAGCATTTAAAAACTTTAGCCCCCTCCCCAGTTAAATATGAATCTCAGATAAATAACAAATAATTGCTTAGTATAAGTATGTCCCATGAAATATTTAGGATTTCCATGACTTCAAAAAGTTCATGGAAAAATGGAATTAAAAGATAAAAATTTTAAAAATGTAAACTTTATTACTCAACATAAGCTCCATCAAGTTCAAGACTTGTAAGTGATGATTCCACCATTATTCCATCCCTGAAGAACTGAGGATCCTGGAAATTTAACCATGTCAATGCAGTCTTTTTTACATTATTAAGTGAAGAAAAATGGGTGTCCTTTGAAGGTTTTTTTTTAAGATTATGAAACAAACAGAAGTCATAGGAGCCAAATAAGGACTTTAATGTGGATGCCTAATGATTTTCTGCAGAAACTGTCACACAACTGCCTTTGTTTTATGAGAAGAATGAGCATCGTCATGGTGAAGGATTCTCTAGTGAAGCTTTCCTGGGCATTTTTCTGCTAAAGCTTTGGCTAACTTTCTCAAAATACTCTCATAAAAAGCAGATGTTATCATTCTTTGATCCTCCAGAAAGACAGCAAGGAAAATGCCTTGAGCATCTCAAAAAACTGTTGCCATGACCTTTGCTCTTGACTTGTTCACTTTTGCTTTGCCTGAACCACTTCCTCTTCTAGGTAGCCAGTGCTTTGATTGTGCTTTGTCTTCAGCATTATACTGGTAAAGCCATATTTCATCTCCTGTTATAATTCTTCTGAGAAATGCTTCAGAATCTTGATTTTACTTGTTTAAAATTTCCATTGAAAGCTCTGCTCTTGTGTGCAGCTCATCTGGGCATGATGGTTTTGGCTCATCTGGGCACGATGGTTTTGGTGGACAGTTTGCTCAACTTTAATTTTTTTTTTTTTTTTTTTTTTTTGAGACAGAGTCTCACTTCTGTTGCCTGGGCTGTAGAGTGCCATGGCATCAGCCTAGCTCACAGCAACCTCAAACGCCTGGGCTGAAGCGATCCTTCTGCCTCAGCCTCCCGAGTAGCTGGGACTACAGGCATGCGCCACCATGCCCGGCTAATTGTTTCTATATATATTTAGTTGGCCAATTAATTTCTTTCTATTTTTAGTAGAGACGGGGTCTCGCCTTGCTCAGGCTGGTCTCGAACTCCTAACCTTGAGCAATCCGCCTGCCTCAGCCTTCCAGAGTGCTAGGATTACAGGCGTGAGCCACCGCGCCCGGCCAGATTTCCTTAGTTTTTATATAGTGTCTTTTTTCTGTTCCGGGGTCCCATCCAGGAGACTATATTACATTTAGTTGTCATGTTTTCTTAGGTTCCTTTTGGCTGGACAGTTTCTCAGACTGTCCTTGTTTTTAATAACCTTGATGATTTTGAGGAGTACAGTCAGGTAATTTGAAGACTGTTTCTCAATTAGAAGTTG